>VWZU01000762.1:1239934-1366054 GCA_013397095.1 Sterrhoptilus dennistouni
TTTTTTTTTCCTGCACCAGTACCTATTACTGTCCATTTTGTGTGTGATCCAGTGAAAAAAGATCACCTGGTTTACCTGTTCTAAATAGAGTATGATGATGAAAAACAATCTCCTGGAGAATCTGCTGTGTACCTTTCCTATGCTGGAAACATGACTTAAAAGAAGATGTTTTTACTGGTAAACAATCCAACTTTTTTGACTTATATTCTAGTTTATTGGTCTCTCTCTGCCTTTTCTGTATTTCAAGGCTTTTGTCTGTTTTAGTTTAAAACCACCATTGAACTGTACACAGTATCTTGCAGTTATTTCTGGATGTTTTGCATAGCTTGGCCTCTTTCGTGCCAAGAGGAATTTTTGGCTATGTAGCATATTTTGTATCACCATCCATCCCATCCGGCCCACATAACAGTCTGCTCTGAAACCATAAGCAGCTCAGTAGAAGATGGAGCAGCCATGTGCCTGCTCTAGTTTCTGCCAGTTCTGGCATCTGGCTGTACCAACTAGCAGGAAAATGGTTCAAGTCACCTTTCTTTGCCTCCTTTTGCATCTTGAACTCTGAGAGAGATCAGTTATGTAGTGAGCTTGAAGGACTACCTATTAACTTTTCAAGACCTCTCAGCCAGGAAATCCCCTGTGTGTCAGGTGTAAATATCATAAAATAAGAGAAGGATGTTTTGACAAAGTGGGGGTATCTTTTGCAGATTTTCTCTTTAGTGGCTTTTCACTTTAAAATGCAGCAAGTGATAACACTTGAAAGTGTACAATGATGTGTCACAGATATCAGAACAAAATGTTCTTTTTCAAGACATGAAGCTCTGTTTTTTCTCCCCAGTTGGTATTTTACCTCGATTTTGTCCATAAAATCACAGTAAGCATGGACAAGCTGGACAGTTTTATATATATATTAAAAAATTGCTTTTCAAATGGAGGAAGTAAGGTATTTTCAAATGGAGGAAGTAAGATATTTCAAACTCACAAAACCATGGTATACCAAAATAAAACCAGAATATGGGTAGGGTTTGCCTGATGTACTTATTATAAATTTTTTCTGATGCAAATTTTTTATTTTTCCTGATACCCCTTAATGGCATTTTAACTGTATCACTAGCAGGGAAATAGTGTTTTCTTGATATCTCAAAAAAATCCCAACAAAAATCTGCTGTATTGGTTATTAAAAAACCCCAAATCCAATGCAAAACAGAATGAGAAAAGGAAGCATAAAAGCATGATATTTTAAATATGTATTGTAAAGAAAATTTACAAAGACTTTAAAAAAATGCGGTATTTGGTGAAAAATAATTATTTGCAGACTGCACTTTCCAGTAATAGAAAATTTCTTTGCCACATTCTTATACACCCTGTCATTGTAGGCTTCTATAGACACTTCAGGTTCTGCGTAGTATTTGCATCAAGAAAGTTCTCTCCTTGCTTCTCACACTGAGAATCGTACCAGTCTTTATTTCCTAACTAGAGAAAACTGAAGTGTTGATTTAACAATCGGAACACTTATGTTCCTTGACTGTAGTAATGTTAAATATTATCTCTCTGTGGAAAGGTATCTTCCAAGTGTTAATGCTCACTATTAGAGTGTTCTCTGATTTACTAAGAGCTTGTACAATGGGATATGTTCTGGGAAATCTTGTAGTAAGAGTAGATTATGTGAGTGGCAATGTAAAGCAGAAGGATTGTGTGCTGTTGCTGCACACAGTGAAGGTCAACGAAAGAGCACATGTTCTGCAGACAGTGGGACAGAAAGCTACACAATGCAGTTGTATAAGAAGTGGACATTTGTGCTGAGGTTTTTAATTTGACAATACTTATGCTCCAGAGTGAAATGAAAGCAAAGGCATTTCCTGTACATCCACCCCTCCGCGCCCCCATTCTTCAAGTCAATCTAAACACTTTGATTTGATAAAATCAGGATATTTAATTGTGTTTTAACTTATTTTTATATTTTCTAGTCTAATTTAATCTCATTTCACAAACTATCAATCAAATGCCACCAATTATTTTACATAAAATAGAAATATTCAATTTTGAGTAGGTTAATATGAAATATTTTGGCTACATCACAATTTTTTTTCAGTTTTCCATCTGTAATTGATTTTTGTCAAAGGTAATGCACTTCAGTGAAAGGTTTTAGTTTTTATGAATTTATATGTCATAGTACTATTCACAAGATCTATACTGTTACTACTACCACAGATCTGATAGATTATTTTACCAACATCTTGCAGTAGGTTTGCTACATTTAGCTCCTTATTATTTTGGATTATTAACTCAATCAATGGGATTGCATCCTTTGCTAATCTTATTGCCTATGTTGATTACTTTGCCAGATAAAAGTAGAGGCAACCAAAGAAATTTCATTGAGTAACTTACGATTTACAAGTTTAGATGGCAATATTGGCTTGCACTTCTCAGGAGATGCCACATTCTCTTCATCTGTTACATACTCAAAATTAATAATAAACATCATTGCTACTCCCTCTTGATTTTTCACTGGAATTATGTGGGTGTTGCAAATGAAGGTAGATCCTGCAGATGGATTAAAAAAAGAGAAAGAAATATATAAATGGAAGGAAACATCACTTTTTTCACTTCAGTAAGTCTAGTTATGCCAACAGACAGTGAAGAGCATTTCTTTGAATTCAATAATTGAGCATCAAACATATTATTTAATTTAAACAGTAATGTTTTCATAGAAAGAAATACCACTGTTCATAATTTCTTGCAGTCTTACCTTTACCAAAAGGTGTCTCCTTTAAAATGACAATTTTACTTTTTGGTTTTTGTTCACTGGAAGTGCCTGTATAGATGGACTTGTAATCTGGAGACATTTAACACCAAAAGTAGAAACATGAACACTGCTCCAACCACAGTTCTTACGAAGAAAGCAGAACCTGATTCTTCTAAATGCCGAACATTCTTCAAGCATTTAGTTCTATTACACAGGATGAGTCACGCATTAAGTATTTATGGATGTAAATGTACCACTATTCTTATTTTAGCTCTTAGTCTTTTGGGTACTTTGGGGAAATCTTAGGGTTTGTGTTAAAAATTATATGTATTTTATATTCCATCACAAAAATCTTCTAAACTGTGCTAATAATTTTCAATAATTTTCAGATGGTTTGACTTAAGTGTTATATACAATTTGAAGTATGAATTTAAAAATACCATAGCTTTCACATGTATGGAGCATACTCAGCCTATACTAAAAGCAATAGAGAGTGTAAACTTTCAATACCTCTGGTGCTCAGGATGTTCTTGTTTAAAAACCAAATTACAGATTTAAAGAGTTCTTTGTGTTAATTCTTCCACTATAGCTTTAGAAGTTTCAGTTGATGAAGTCATTAGTTTTGATTTAATTCTTTCTATAATATTACAGATCACAGTGGTTTCAAAAATAATGTGATTGCTGTAAATAATACAGTAATGTGCTAAAAACTTCATGCAGGCGCAACTGTGAGATGGGGTCTTTCCATGATAACTAGGGACAGGTTTAATGTTCATCATCTGCAATTTAGGCACTCAAATGCTGTAATCACTGAAACTTGACAGCCTGTGCAATTTGACAAAAACAGATCCTGATCTAGATTGCACAAGATTTTTTTTAAATTATTTGTTCCCATTGAGGAGAGATATAGTCAAGTTTATATCATTACAACCAAGACCAGATTCTGGCTTCTGATATTTAATGTGGTACTTGCTATAATGTGGTATATATGGCAATTCGAGTTATGTATAAAATTGACATGCTGGCCTTTCAAGTTTTGCAGCTGTAACTCCCATCCATTTAATAAGACAGTTAAGCTGTGGCACTTGCCACAGTTTCCATGGTTACAAGCTCAATGTCTTTAGTAAACAGAAAATAAGCAATTTAAGACTGTTCCATTAGAGCTAAAAATAGAAGTGCTGTAGGCCAGCCATTGCAACATAGACTGGTTAAACAGAGGGGCTGGAGAAAATTTGGAATAATCTTTGTGGTTTTAGCTAAAAAATAAAATACATACTGAGTTCAAAAAGTGAAAATTATATTTATTGATTTGCTTGGAAGGAAATTATATGGATGGTTTTGACATGAAGATTTATAGGTTGAGCAGGTATTCCCCAATATCTGGAACTGGGGCTCAACTGAAGCATGCATGGCTTTGAGTAACACTGAACTTCAGTGGATCAGATGTTTGTCAGTATTTGCAAAGGAGGATTATGAGGACACCTCTTGAAAAAATTTCCTGCTTTTGAAGGCAAGGGTGTTTCAGCTTTTGAAACGCTTCCCACAGTGCTAAGTAATGATGCTATTTCCCATTTGTGTAGAAAATTCCGCCCTCAAGAATTTACAAACCTCATTTGTACTGGAGCTAGGGATTTGCATCTCTGGGGAGATGCAAGAGTTGTTTAACAGTCCACAGCTTAAGAACATAGCAAAAAGGACAGGGGATCAAAAAATTTAAGCGGTATGTAGAAATATTTCAGGAACAAAAAATAGGAAAGGTTCATGTGTGGTTGAATTTAGCATGGTTCCTTTGAAGACCAAATACACCACAGACTAGTAAATCCACCGTAGTCCGTTAGTCTGAAGTTTTTCCAAGAAACTGAGGAGTTTTGGGAAGAAAAAGATATTTTCCTTTTTTATGACTGAAAGTGGAATGTTGCAAAATATGACAGTCACAGACACTCTTCGTGGCACTATTAGTATTTGTCTTTAGTACAGACACTGCTATCTGCTATACACATTTCAGTAGCTAGTTCTATTGAAGGGACAATAAAGAAATACAAAATTCAAAATAGCAAGGAATCCTCTAATGTGATTTAAAAAGAAGAGATAGGTACAAAGAAATAACATTGGCCAATTCAAAAGACAAGCTTTGAGTTGTTAGAGTTAATAGCAATAAAGAAATAATAATAAGAAGCTTGTTTACAAACAATCTTATTCAGTATTTGCATTCTGGCATCCCACTGCTCTTCATTGCACTCAGCATGTTTTTCCTGTTTTGTCTCTGTGCTGAATATTTCAAAAGTAAGATATACTTCTGATGAGCAATAAAAATGGTAATGTAGTTTCTGGAATTTACATTTCTTATCTAACAGAACCAAGTAAAGTGGATGATTTAAGAAGAACTAAGAAATTTATACCTTTACAATTAATAAATTCAATATCCAGCAATATATCTGAGTTTTCTCATGATTACTATTTAGGAGTGATCATGAAATATACCTGTTTTACTCTCTTGTTATCATCATTGGAGATGACAGACGAAAAGTTGGATACTTTCTTGTCAGTTTAAATTCCACAGTGATAGAGACTTGCTTTCTTTTTTAAAAGACATTGTAAAGCCCACTGTTTCATCTAGTTAAATTAGTGCAAAAATATCCATATGGGAAGAACAGATTTCACTCCCCTATTTGCTGTGTGGATATGATGTATGATTTCATGGTTATGCATTCAACAGTATGATTTCACAAGACCACGCAGCCTTGTGTGAAACAAGTAATTGCCAAAATATATACACAAGTGACAATAAATATTTAAGAAATAATGACTTACGGTATATTAGGGTTATATAAGGATATATTACACCATTTGAGCAATTCTGATTAAGGAAAACCTATTTAAATATCTGTCTGCATAATATTTAAAGCTGACTTGCTCCAAGAGAGCAGTACAGGCAGGCACCTAGTAATGCAGTGAAATGTTATTTACATAGATTCTTTTTTGACTGGCTACTGTGACATTATTCGAGTGTGCCATTATAATAAGTAGAAACTTAATGTTTCTCTCTTAAGCAGGAGTTGACTTCTGTAAATACAAAGAATTCTATGCAATACAACATAACCAATCTTATTTTGTTATCCTACATCTGTGTTTATAGCCTTATTTGTCCTTTCATCATAGCATGGCTTATGGGGATTGCCCGGTGTTAATAAGAACTTCTCTGGGGAAAGAAAAGAGCTAATTTTCGGGAGAAATAATGTGGAAGACCAGAAAACCTTATTTATCTTTGTCTGTTCGTCAAGGAATCTTCATCTTTGGGATGAGAAGCCAAAGCATGACTCTCTACTGACTTCTAAACTTCACAAATTCAATATTCTCTTCTTTCCTAATGGCCAAACCACCCCCCCNGACAGTCTTGGAAAGATGTAATACTTTTCCAGCCAGAACATAAAGGGAATTTAATGAAATTAAATGTATGTGCTAGTCTTGGGAAAAGAAATACTGTCCTGCTTTGTGCAGACATTCAGGAAGGCTGAGAAAGTGAGCTTCATCCAGCATGCCCAGCATAAAAGTAGTTACAAGCCCCTTAGGAGTATATGAAATGTAGTTAAATGAAAGTCTTGTTTTCTGACCTAAACTGCTGTTTAGAACCCATTTTATCACTAAATGTTGGCAGATAAAGGACACAGACATGCTTTTAATATGGAGTGAGGAAGAGTCACAGGAAATGTGTGGTAATTACTGGGAAGTCAAGATGGGAAGACGGATACAATATTTTGTGAAATAAACATAATAAATATAATAAGAAAAAGAATGGAAGTAAGCCAAAACCCTTGTTTTTCCTGTGTGTTTTCAAGGTTCTGGTAACAAAAGTTTAAAAACTTGTTTTAGAAAACAAATACTGTGAATGGTGCAGAGAATGACACCTGAAATTGACTGGCTGTAATTTATTAATGAGACCAGTATAGCAAAGCATTTTGTATTCTTGAAAGGTTACAGACAAAGAAAAAGAAATTGAAAGAAAAACAGTACCCAGGGAATATTTGCTCAGCTTTGTGTGGTTTTTGTGACTTATCCCTGAAGAAAGTCCTTTCTTTTATGCTTAAAATTCAGAAGCCTATTTACCTCCACTTTGAAGTCCACTCTAAGCAAACACTGTGTTAGGTGATGTTTAGTTGGCATTTAGGGACAATTGCACTGGGGATGTGCATTGAATATTCAAGCAAAGCCAGTCTGTCAAATAATGAGGCATGATGTGTATTGTGATGTGGGGACTCAACATGACCAATCAAGGACTGAAAATCCAATTCTTTCTGTTTCGCTTCAAGCATAAGCCAGGAACAATGCAGTGTGTCATAAGGAATATTATTTTCAATGATGCAAAGTTTTACTTTCTTTCTAAAATCATGCTAAGAAGTCTATTTCTGTAATGCTGTGTTGAAAATAGTCCTACAAAATTTCACATGGTTTTATGCTAAAGGGCTCCTTTAGCAACAAATACCTCTGCAAATCTATTATTATTTTAACTAAAACTAAGTATTTATTAACAGATTTTCAAAACTTAGTCTTGTTTATACAATAAAAATGAGTGGAAGAAGGACTGAATCTGCCCTGAGATCCCAGGACCTTGTGATGTAGAACCACATCTCTGGAGACAGATACCACATAATTACTTGCTCAACTCAGTAACATCCAAATGAAAAAAATATTGGACAAAATACCTCTGTCTGTTTGTTCCTGCACCTTTTTGCACCTTTGCCATTGGTGTCATTTATCCAGACCTTTGGAGACACCTGATTTGTAAACACCTTATTTAAATTTCATCCAAACTTTGGCTTATAGGAAAGGATTACCCTTGAATGTTCCTTTTTTTTCCTGCCCTGCATTTGTTATGTAGCTGCACACATAAGGAATAGGGGAAAACTTGATGCTAAGACTAAAGATGATTATATTGGTAGTCACACAAAGCACCTATTCCAGGAATCCCAGCTTGCATTGCAAGTGTTGCCTGTTGCTGCCCTTCAATGCTTACTGGTATAATTTTACTTCTAAAGGTGTTAAGACTGAGACATGAAAAGGGTTTTAACCAAACCAGCATTAACAATGAATGAAGAAATTAAGGATAACTCAAAGAAACTCTTGATCCCATTTTCACAATTGAATTAGTTGTATTCAGCCCCACAGTATTAAGCTGTGTCTCATAAACTTCAACACAGAACTTTGGGCAATGGATTATACAATTCTCTTTATCTTTTACCTGTATCTTCTGAGGTGTGTCTGTATGTCACCATTTTCCAATTCCATCTGACTGAAAATGAGCCACAGTGAGTGGCTAGGATGGGGAATTCACATACTTCCTATATCTGTGTGATTGTCTATTCTGAAATACTCACTGCAGAGAACAATTAAAAATAGATAGTAGATTGAAATGTATTATATCTCTTTTCAATTGAATAGCCATGTTTAAGGGAGATGGGTAGAGACAAGAATATATTTGCCTGATATTTATTAGGGACCTTACCGTGATTAAATGAGACCTACTTTCTTTGACATTTTACTCCACCCTCCTTAGCAAATATTCATTCTGTCTGAAATGGTTGCTGATACTAAGATTTGATTTATAGGACCATTTATGTTTTGTAAGGTATTAACTTACACTGTTTAAAGGTGAGGGAAGAATTTTCAAAGTAACAAACTGAGAAAAAAAATGCTCTGGAATCTATGGACATGCTCATTACTGGACTGGCAAACATGAACATCTTATTTACTCTCCTTTTAATCCCATTTGTAATATATTTAAACTGGCAGATAAACACTGTTCAACTGCTCATTCCAGCATTTCTTAGGCTACTGCATTGCTAAAATTATTGCTAAGATCCTAATTATAATATCTACACCTACACTAATAGGTTATGGTGATTAATTGTAATGCTAAAAACATTTTGTATGGGAGGAAAATTTCCTGCTTTGTTGTTTAAGCATCTATAATCATGTACAGAAGATAAAGAGCAACTAAATATTTGGCAAGGAAAGAAAAATGAAATTAAGTAAAAAACCCACCATGCAGTGGCATGTTTATAAAGAAAAGATCAATAAAAAAATCACAGAGTGAAAAATGTTGAAAAATCTACATGGAGGGTAAAGATTTGTTTAGGTTCCAGGCTGCTTGTAGAATAATTTTATTGAAACCACAGCTGGGACAGAAATCGCAGTATAGTTTTTTTCTTTTTCTCTCAGCTCACCTTAAAACTACCTTTGAGTTTTGTCAGAGGGGGTTTGTCTAGAGCACAGACTGAAGTCAGGAGGCCTGGTTCTGACAGGCTTGAACACTCAAGCTGATCTTAGTCATACCCTCTTCTACATGCATAGTGAGGGGAAAACTGGATCTGAAATTGTTTTCTGGATAGGTTGTCATTACTGGCAGTTTGGAAAGATGGTATGCTCAAACGTGAGTGCTACCTGGAATCATTCAGACCCTAAACAGTCTAAAATCTCTTACATGTTTTCTTTTTCTTCCAGAAGTACATAGCAAATAGTGTTACTTCTGAAAAGCAATGTCTCTGACTATTTAATGGGGATGTTTCTGTCTCTGCGTATGCAGCTGGACATTTTTCTGAGTGCATTGCACACTGTATTACCTGATGCTAAGAAGTCAGACATGGAAGGTCAAGACAGATTGCACAAAGGAGCACATCTATGAAAAGAACTTAATTATTAAGCCTGTAAACCCTTTGCAAATCAATTGTCAAATAACTGAGGAAGATTTTTCATTCTTTTGTGTAGTATGTGTTGCAGACTGTGTGAAAGAAGCAAATCCAATGCTTCTCGTCTTATTTTCTTAGTATAAATACTTATTTTGCAGACACTTGCAATATAGTTATAGTGAATGTGAGATATACTACACTTGATGAATTTCATATCTGAAGATTTTAACAGGGAAACATTGCAAACAACAATGCTATTTAAGAAAGAAAGAAAAAGAAATATTTCACTGAGAAATTTTCAAAATTAATTATTTATTATTTTTAAAGGACAATGTTACAAGTGATTTTTTTTTTCTACATTGCACATCATTCCTGTGAGAAAAACTGTTTTTAAATGCGAATTTTACTGAAAATGTATTAAGAAGTAATTTTCAGGATTAGTGGTGAATGGTAAATCCAGTTTGCTCAACTGTGTGATACACTTGAACTGAGGACATTTTAAAAGAAGAGATTTTTTTTTTTAGATACTACAATGTGGATATACTTAACTAGATTTTTCTGTCTATTACAAAAGAGAACTCAGAATGTAATATCTTAAAACACATAGCATCCCAGTGTGGGACAGTAATAAAAATTACCAATGTCCAATGTTACTGGACATGCGTCAGTACCATCTGAGAAGGGTCAGTGAAGAAAGATCAGATTCATTTCTGAAATTGAAGAAGTGGGTGAAAAGACCATAATAACTTGGCTCAAATAACAATAATTTGTTGTTGATGTTTTTATGTAGTTTTTTAGTACTACTAAAAAAATGTTTTTAGTAGTAACAACAGTAATTTGTATTAGTTTAAGCAATTTTCAATAATTTTTCAGTCTTTGTAAAGGCAGAGAATTTTATTTAGGGAAGGTCATAGTAGGAATTGCATTAATTCATCAGAATTATGTGCAATTAGAATGGGTTTGAAAACAACTGGATTTCCTTGTGAAAATGCTTTGATTTCTTTTCATTCACATTTTCAGTAAGCCTTTTTAAAGCATAGCACCAAACAAATACCAGAGGTAAAGTTCAAGGTGAAAAGCATTGGTGGGACACATTTTCTCTCACATTCTTTAACAGAAAAATAAAGAATTGCAGAATCCCAATGTCTGTTTAAAAACATTTTGTGACAATTTCAAATTTAAATATACCTTAAACAAATTTCTGCAGAAACAATTAGGTGAGAAATAATGGTTCTAATTTCTTATTTTTACCTAGTTGGCTAAGAGTTAGGAAATATTTAATTCCATGTGCTAAAACTGAACATGCCTTTTTCTTTACTTTTCCCCCTCAATTTTTCTTTATTTCCACCTTTTGAGTTCTTTTTTTTCCTCCTAGATATTCTTTTCTAAACCCTCATTAAAAGCTATGCACCTCTGGGCATTCAACTGAGAAATGTCTTATTATGTTCATGAGAAAAGGGATCTCAGGTTTGTTGAATATTGCCCACCTTGCAGAAAATGTGCAGACTAAGACTTTTTTTGTGAAAGTAACCTCATTTATTTCCCCAAATTAAACTACACAAACTATTTTAAGAACTAACAGAATAACCTTGTAAAGCAGAATGGAACAGAAAGAAAAAACCAACAAAAAACCCAAACAAAACCAACACCAAACCACAAAATGAAACCTACAAAATGCCTCCAGAACTCCATTTTTGTATTTTGTTTCATTTATTCAAGGTACTGGTCCAGACTACAATACGAAGTAAAAGAGTGATCCAGATTCTCTAGTCCTCACTGACACTGCAATTTCAGGGACAGTATGGGTTTTTTTTTGTGATACAGTTATTAAAATATATCAAAAAGAAGAAATCATTAAATGGCCATACAGTATGAAGGATGATACAGAAAAACAAATCAACAGCAGGTCCCCTGAGGCAAAAGGGAAATGCTGTCATTTCTGCACATTTTCACAAGTGCAATGTACATTCAGTTCCACTGGCCAAGCGGAAGGAGTACCATTTTCTAAATATAGATGTCTTTCTTATTGAAATCACACCCTTGTAAAATCATACTCGTGGAAACATACCCTTTCTGATATTTTCTAAGTGAATTGATAATGTGTAGCTTGAAATACACAACCCCAAACTTGTAGAAAAATAATAAATGTTGTTATCGTATACAGGGTCAGATGTAAAGTAATTGTGTGTGTTACAGTGCTTTACTGTAATCCAAAATGTATCTAAAGGGGAAGAATGGCCAGACACAAAAAGAGGGATTCTTGGTGCAATAAGTAGCTATTATAAGGCGTTGGTAACAGGGACAATGGTGCAGAAACCCTCATCAACCCTGAAATCTGATGGAAGTAATCAAGCTACTTGGATCATAAAGCAAATGGATGTAACCTCCCAGGACAAGGTAGTGGTATTTGGGAGTTCTTTGTAACAAAAAGCCTTGGGATTTTGAATTCATATTAATAAATGTGGTGGGAGGTCTATGTACAGGTTTGTCAAACACACCAGCAAAATATAAGACATCCTGTAAAAAGAAAAAGAACCTGTTTCCTGGTACAAAATCGCCAAGCCAAACATAATGTATTTTTAATTCAAGTTCTCATTAGAACTGATAAATATGAATAACAAACTGGACTAGAAATTCATGGCTGCCCTAGGGGTGGTTTTCATGACCTGGTTGCAATCAGTTTAGGCTGATAATAAAGAACAATCCCAAGCAGTAAAATAGTGGTTCTTTTAAATTGATAATTTTCTATGGTTGAGAAAAATGTAAGCAGAAATAATCGGGAGAAGTCAGACAAACATATGAATGAAAAACTGCAATTCTTAATGAGAATGTTAAGTAACTAAAGAGTAGCAATTCAATGATGCCAAAGATCTTAGCAAATTCATCTGCACTGAGTGCAAAAGTAAGGGTAACAAATAAGTATTAAAAGCTATATGGTGAATGGAGAATGGAGAAAGCAAATACAAATCCTTGGAAACTGAGAGGTATGAAATACCTCAAGTGGAGAGAGGAATATGAAAACTAAGGAGATTAATGAGAGTAAGTGAATACTCTCATTATTCAATACAAGAAGCAAAAAAATAGCCCCAGTAATAAGAAGAAATTCTTTAGTGTGAGGGACTGAGGTTCTGTAACAGGCTGCCCAGAGAAGCTGTGGATGCCCCATCCCGGGGAATGTTCAAGGCCAGGCTGGATGGGGCTCTGAGTAATCTGTTCTAGTGGAAGGTGCCCCTGCCCCATGTCAGGGGGATTGAAAGGAGAGGCTCTTTAAGGTTCTTTCCAACCCAAGATTTTCCATGATTCTATGACTGTGCCAGCATCCATAAAAGGAATACACTGTCAATGAAATGACTGTATGGCAGTGAGCCTGACATCAGTTGTAAGCAAAATAAGAAAACCTGTGATGTTAGATTATTTTAAGAAAAAATACCTGACAGGAATGTAATTAATGTCACTCAGTGTGGTAATGCAGACATTATTAATGGACAAGAAATCCTTTGCATAAAAAAACCCCAACCAAGTAGTCATTACAGACATATGCATTTGTAAGGTAGTTCACTGATTTTTATGCAATATTCTATTAAAATAATAGCACTATAATTGTAAAAAGCACATTCCATTGTTTACAAATTGTCTGAGAGCTTCTGAAACATCATAAATGGAGGATCACAATGCAGTGCCAGTTTCTAGTGAAGGTCCACAGAAATGACCACAGTAGCATTAATTTGTTTTGCAAAGATCTGAAGAAAATATAAAATCCTTCTATGAAATGCTTGGATGCTTCATAAACCTGTGAAGCGGCTAATGATATGTTAATAGGTTGAAATAGAAGCACTTAAATTATTCTGTAAGTGGGACATAAAATGCAAAAAATGCATTATGAAATGGTAAATTTAGTCAGACAGTTAAAGAACCAGGGCATGTAGGCTGAAATGAAAAAAGATAGCTATAGCCTGGAATGTACTGTCTCACAAAAGAAATAATAGGATAATATGTAAGAATGGTGAACAGAGCCTGAATAAAGAAACAGAATAAGAAGTCAACCTTCCCCTATATATATGGCACTTAGGGGACTAAAACTGGATTGCTGCATACGTTTTCTGGCACCTGAATTCTTAAAGTCCATTGATAAATGGAAGGAGCCATAAAAATGACCAGAGGAAGAGCATTGTTCAGAATGGTGTGAGACTTAAAGATGTCAATCTTTGTTGTTTAGCGAAAAGTGGTTTGAGAAGTGACTTGCATTACAACCAGTAACTTCATGGAAGGAGTGCTGAATACTAAAGAGCTGTTGAGTCTAGCAGAAAGAACCTAAATGCCTGGAAGTTAAAGCAGATAATTCAAGCTGTATTCTCTGGATACGGAGGATCAGAGGAAGCAGTGGTTATCCCTCTCTTTGTGTTTTTAAATCAAGATGGAAGAAACAGACAAGCCCTTTTATTCAACAAAACCACCTATGTAATATTCACTTTTATAAAGTTCTAATGTTTCTTCTGAATATCTCATTTCAACCAAGGAGGAATTCAGTGCTTCCTGTCCCAGCTTTGCTCTGAATACACAGTGCTCCATAAACCAAGATGCTGCCTCTGTCCTTCCTGTGCTTGGGATTAAAATTTGCTCTCCTTAGTCAATTGATAAAATTTCAAAAGCTGTTCATGATTTTGTCAGATTTCAGTTTCCTGATCTTAGTAATAGGTGAGATCCCAGTGGAAGCAAGGCCAGGTGGCATGGGAAGAATAGAGAGGCTACTTGCCACTGCAGGGAGATATTCTGTGCGGACAAAGCTCAACTGGAGATGACGATCCCGATGGGTCCTTTCCTACACAGCATATTCCATGATTAACTGATCCATGGGATCCCATCTGACCATGTTGTGGCACATCCTTTGTAATTGTGGTGTAGCAGTGGATTAAATTCACAAAGCATGATTCCTAACTTCTTCCTCTCTCCTGCTGATGGACATAGCAGCAGATGGCTGTGGGATGTGCATGCCTGTTTTTCACCCCGATGCCTCAGTCAGTACTCTCCAGGGCAATGTGTGTGGAGGTGCTGTGTGCCTCTGTTTTTCTCATTCTCTCCTCATTGGCAAAGGACAGCAGTTCCCAACACTGACCCTCCCAATAATGGTTGCTGGAGAATGTGTTTGGCTGTCTGGGCTGCATTCGCTGCTCAAATGGCAGTTTCCTGTCTCCTTTAGAAAAAAGGCACAGGACAGATGGTGATGCAGGGTGAAAGCACTGCCAGTGCAAAATCATTATCATTAGGTACATCTCCCCACAAATAATACATATTTATCTGTTAGAATGAAATCTCCCTTGTGAAATGTTAAAACTTTCCTTTGCAATAATTCTTTTAGAATAAAAGCTCTTTTTATCTACTAACAACTCCACCTGATTAACGAAGAGCGTAACTGTTCCTGGACATGGCAGTGGAATTTATTCTTTATTTTTGAAAGTAAATCCAGCTTAACATCCCCTAACCTTCACAGAAAGCTCATGTTCTTAGATTGGAATCATGCCCTTAGTATCCATACTTGATGGCTTCACATGATGTCCTGACTACCCATATGTATGTCCATCTGTTAGGCTGGCATGGTGCCCTCCCACAAGTTGCTGGACTTTGGCCTTAGGACAGGGCTGAGGACTGAATGCTTACTTAAATACTTATGTGACTTCCTGTCTGTGTGGGCGTGTGCGTGTGTGTTCTGTAACCCTCCTGCTTCTAATGGACAGGATGGAAGGTATTTGCCTAATTTGCTTCAGGCAAAATAATCTAAATGTAACCCAGAACATCTTTAGATAGGGGTGTTTTTGATAGAAAAATGGTAAGCAATTCCATGGAGTGAGTTGGATTTTCCAAACTGAGTATGTAAATCTAAACAGTTTACTAGCAAAATATTGTTTTTTCTTAGGAAGAAATGCAAGTTCTACAGGTGGAAAAAAAATGTCAATGGTGAATAGTAATTTTGAGACAGACCATTAACAGACACAAGAACTAAGTTTTCATGTGCTCAATACTAAATGGAGGTGGGTATAGAAAAGAATTATTCCTAAAATGGCTGGACTTTTAAAAGTCTTCACATAGTGTTTCAGCTTGCTTATCATGACTTTATTTTGCAGCTTTGTTTTTCAAGTTGAAAAATTATGCTTTTCTTATCATCCTCTTCTGGGTGGTATCTAGTTCAGAGCACACATCCAGGCTCAATTCACATAAGCAAAATGTGCAATTCCAAAGTCCTGTCTCTGCAAACCCTACAGCTATTGATTCAGGCACTCCTCCAGGAGATGCTCTGCCTGCTGCTTTTCCTTTCTATCACATATGCATGCTTCCTAAGAGATCCTATTAGACTGTAGATCCCTTAGCATCTCTTGTCAAATTCACCACACAGCGTACACTGTTTTGACTTCTGATTTATTACTGGGACAACAGAGGAAAGGAAAAATATAGGTGCATTAGAGGATTTTCTGGGGCAAAATCACTTAAAACCTAAATGAATATTTTTGCAAGTGAATACAATTTTTCCTGAAATATATTTTATAATGTTCCCTGTTATAGGAGAAACTTTGGTTGCTGCTAACAGGAAGACTGTGCTGTGCCTCATATACTCTTGAGGGAGGCTATGGCACATTCACTCATAAACATTTCTTTAGGAAAATGAATGAATAAGACTCAGAGTCTATTGTTTGCCATCCTGACTTTCAGTTTCCTGTAAGAGTCCTTCAGCCTTCCTTGAACATCTATTTCAAATGCCTTACAGTAACTTGCCTAAGACATAACATGCTTCAAAATGGAATTCATAATACTAAATGATGCAGTGTTCACAGCCACAGCCTACTCTTGTCAAACTGCATGTTCCATGTGCTGGTTCTTAAGACGACTTTAATAATTTGTTTAGGTGACTGTATGAGAAATGAATTCTGCTAATAATTTTGTCCTTTTTTTAAATGGGCTAAATTGTAATGAAATCCTGGCTAATAATCAAGAATAAAACAGGTTGATGCTAAGTCATCATGTAGCCGGTCTTGAAAATATCCTTCAGCAGAAACCTGTCAAATATAAGTCAAAGCATATTTATCTCATAATAATATATTTGCTGACTTTAAACCTTTTTGATTTGGAGATTTAATAACTCTAGATGTTGGTTATCTTTCAGCTTGTTAAACTGATGACCCTTAGCAACTGAGAAATTCTAACTAGTATTTCCAAGCATCTCCATTTTAGCTTTGTTGCTTCTATTGAGCTTCATAAAAAGTAGGGATGTGTGACTCAGTGTAACTACTTAACTCATGTAAATTGGTGCCTGGCAGTTTTAAGGAATTCGGTGTTTTACCTGTACAGTGCCCTTGAACTTGCACATATTGAAAATATGCACAGTGCACACAAAGCACTGTAATCAAAGGTCAAGATCAACTGACGCCTTTAATTGTGTAACTGTCCTGTTTACAGCTGCATTGTTCAGCTCAAATTTTGAGACTGACTTTTTTTCTTCCAAAGCTCTAATTTTGTGGGAGTGTTGCAAAGAATCAATAAGTTGTTTATCATAAGACAAGAGGGCTTTTATTAGGAGGAACTGGGAAAAAAACTTAACCTCAGGTATTCCGAATTATCTTCTACAGTTTATACATGTATTTCAGGGAAACTGGTTCTAATAGAAAATAGTTAAATACCCTACAGTGTTCCTTGAATAATTTCTTCATGATATGCAAGACTGAGCAGTGTAAAAAAAAGAACAGTAAAATAATGATAAGAAACATGGGTGCAGAAAATAACGGTCAAAACTTCACATTGTAGCTTCATTGTAACATTAAAGTCTGATAGATGAACTCCAAATTTATTTTCTTAAATGCTTGAGATTACATTATTTTTCTAAGATTTAATGAGTTGCACAGATTTTATGTGCTGATTGAGTCACCTTTACCACAAGAAATTAAAATGTGTAAATTACCTTTTATTAATGGAATTTCTGACAATTTTTAAATGGTCTGTTTATTTTAAGGTAATAATTTTTTAATATACACAATATGCATTTTTCTGTGGAGTGAAACCATTACAGTCATTAAGCTCATCCTTTTCAAATTACAGTAGATAAATCTGTGGTAATCTCCTTTGCAAGTATGGCATAGAACATGTTATAAATACCACAAGAAGGGCAAAATTTACTGTGCAGTAAAGGTCAAAGTGATAAAACCAATAAAGAGTATAATGAAGCACATTGGCTGTGATTCAGCTGGACACTTAAACAGATGACAATTTTTTAGCTTGTGAGAAGTCCCATTGACTTAAGTGTCCTGGTGAATATGTCAGCAATTTGTACTTTGTACATTACTTTGTTTATCTCTATATTATTTAGACATTACACTTAATATTATAGCTTTGTGCAGATATCTGAAATGACAGTGGAAGAACAGAAGTATTTGCTAATCCTCTTGTGAATATGAGAAATAACGAAGATTTAAAAAAAATATTTAGGAAAAAAATCCATCCATACAAACATGTAATTTGAAGTCAAATTTGTATTCCTGTCCTGTTTTTTTTCTACTTTTGAAAAACTTCTAGTTAGCAGTTCACTCCTTCATTTCTACTTTCATCAGGTATTGACTTCAAGAAAGGCAGAGAAAGGGGGGTAAATAAATCCCTCCCCATTTTCAGTGCAGAACCACAGCCTGGTGAGGTTCACTCGCTGAGTCAGGATCGTGGCCACACCCTCCCTGAACGTTGTTGCGCTGTGTTGATCCGCAGAGTATCTGAATTTTGGCATACAACTCTATGTGCTTACTCCAATCTCTTTACTTATCTTTATCATCCCATATATCCTTATAAATCTGGATACAAGGAAACTGTAGTGCTCCCTTAACTCAGAAGAAAGTCACGTTTTGTGCCCCAGGGCAAAGTGATATCGAATCAAGTCTACTGGTGTCTATGCAGCAGAAAATTTAGTTCAAGGTTTTTTGAAATCAATTTCAGTATCCAAATGATGGGTTTGATTTTCTTTTTGTTAATACAGATCTTGAATGACTTGCTCTTGATCTGTGCAAATGTGAGACAGGATTTCATACCCATGCTGTGCATTTTCAAAACCAATGTCACAATTGCTTTGTATCTCTCTTTTGAGATTCCAAACTAGGTTAAAGTCTGGCTGAAAGTTATTGCAGAAATATTTTCATTTGAAAGAAAAGAAATTTCATTCATCTACATTTTTGATTAATTTAGAAATTTTATGACATTATCTAAGGAGAACTTTTTTACTTTTTCTTGGAAATAGAAACAAATAAAAGTAACAAATAAAAGTTTTTTGAGGGGGCAAAAATTCTTTTAAATGGGAAATACTAAACTGCTAAAGGGCTAGTTGTAACTTCTAGTTTATTTATCCCCTCTTTCCATTTGCTGGACTGTGCTTCATCTCTCATAATACCATATAATGCATTAATTCTTTGAATTAGCAAAGTACTGTACAAATGTTTCAAAAAACCCTAAACCACCCAAACTTACAATGGCTGAGGAAACTAAATAATTTTCTATGCATTTATTTTGATACAGGTCTAAATATTTGTTTCCATTTCTTCTGAACGAGAAACTATAAATTTGCACTATCTTTATCAAGCATTAAAATTTTTCCATTAATTTTTTCCTTTCCAAAAGGTTTTACATTAGCTTCTTTTTGACAGGTCATATTTCCTAGTTGCACTGTGCATTTGGGCTTCCTTTGGTTTTTTTTTATGTTTGTGTACCTGAGACTAAAATACTGATTTTAATAGATTCTGCCTGTGCTGTACAGTTGTGAATAACATGTCCAAATTCACATCCTTCCACCAGGGAAACAGTTCTGGTTGGGGTGAAAATTTTCTCACTGTAAAACTCAGGCTGTTTTCTTTTCTTGACCAACTCTGAAGTCAGAAGGTTCAAGTGCAGGATCACTCTAGAATGAGTATACATACTCTTTGGAAGAGGCACATTATATCACATCAGAAAATGCAAGTCTATGTGCTTTTGAAGTAGTACACTATTACTCTTCCCAGGTTCAAGTTTATTGTGTGTTCTGGATAAGCTTATCTTGTGCTGCTACTGCAATGGACTTTTAAAACTCTCTTTCAACCCTCTGCTGCCATTTGACACCCAAGAAGAGCAGAGAGAATAATTTCACTAAATCATAACTAGCAAGAGAACCAAAGATGTGGATGACAGTAGAAATCAATCTTACATGAGAAAAAAGAGTAGGAACACTACATGTTCTGCAAGCCAGCAGTTTGCAGGCTCAAAGGGAAGTCTAGCAAGCCTTACAAGATTGAGATGTCTGGAAAAGTCAATGGAAAATAAAATAAAATCCTGTCTCTTCCTTGCCAAAGCCTACTGCCTAAACCAAGGTAAGCATTAATCAAGATTAAAGTGTGTCTGCAAAGTAAAAAGTCAGTTCAGATCCAACTCAAACTACATTCTGCTAATACATTCATTTTTCATGTTAGCACGCTAGCATGCCCAACTCAATTTCTATGCTTTGCTGGAATTCACTATTACAAATTAATATTAATTTAATGAAACATTTTGTAGGTTATTATTTTACCTTGTTTAAACTGCCATTAAAGAAATATTTTAGGCGTGGTACAACAGACCATAAAAATGCTTTCATGGTAATTCCACCCCACAAGAATCTGAAAATCATATTATTTGCCCATGAGGCTTCCTTTAAATAGTAGTAAAATGCATGTAGTAAAACCACTATTTAGGCATTTGCTGGCATTCACTTGTTGCTAAAATTTTAAAATAATAGTTGCCATGGCAAGGTTTTAATCATCAGTATTTTAGACTGTTATATACATTTTAGTATTAAAAAGTTCTGCCATTGGATGACACTGGTGATAATAGAAAGCTCAGTTCATGAGTTCTGTTGCAATGTAAAATACATGTCGTGTTTTAATTTGTTACCACCACAAACAATATCTGAAGTGTTATTCTATGCCAAGTTTTGACAATGACTGAAGTCCTGCTCCTTTCAGTGATATTACAGATGTGAGCTACAATTGAATTTTGCGTGTAATGCTTTCCTAAACCAGGAGGCTTTAAGTAGCAGAACTATGCAAGTCCTTGAGTAGCATAAGCACACATACAGATGCTGGCATGCAAGAAAGCTTTATTCTCTTCACCTGTCTATCTGACTTGTTAGTAATGTGAATGACATCTTTTAATGACAGTGGTATATAACATTTGAAGTCAAAATATGTCAGAAGACCAAGAACAGTAAATGTTGCTCAAAGTGTAGACTAAAGTTATAGTAACTGGGGAGGTGATGAGGATGGTTGGAGTGGATCTTTATTTCCACTTTTTGTCTGTCTGAATTATGCTTTTGGAATACGTTTGCAGTTGAAAGTGTACTATAAAATATTTAAGCCTGTGTAAAATGTGACAGAAGCCAAAGACTAGCACTAGAAACCTATACATTAGAAATAAGGAGCTGTATCGCTTGCACAGTCTAAATTAATATATGTAGTCTAAAGTAACATATATTGTTGGCAGAAATTTTGAAGAGCTATAAAAATTTAAATAGAGGGAATGTTTATAAATACCTTATGAAATACAATAGAGATAACTTTATCTAATAGTTTACTACATAAGAAAATAAAAGAATAGTATGCAACACTTCAGGACTAAGTTTTTACTAGACTGTCATCTTCAGACCTGTTCCTACAGAAATATCATATAGTTATGTCTTGATGCAATACTCAGAAGCTGGGGAAAGGAAAGTAGGAATACAATGCTTTGCTAAAGGGTGTTTGTATTCTTTCTATTTCACTAATCCTATCCTTTTGCCTGAAAAAAAAAAAAAAAAGCTTTTTTTTCTGTTTTGTTGCCTAAATTTCCCACCCACATGAAGAGTAAATATTGCTGTTTTATCAGCTGTAAATAAAGTGCTATTGTCAGAGCTCCAGTCCAGTCTAGTGTATGGGATCTGTTCCAGTTTGCAGCTAGGATGCTTTGAACTAGTATCCTCCAAAATGTATTTCTTTTCACATGGCAGAGGCAGAATTCTTCCTAGTTTCTTAGAATGCTGTGGCTGTGAAACCAAAATGTGCCTTTCAAATGGCTTAGGCATAATTTTATAAGCTGACATGGCATTTAATGCAGAGAAGGACAAATTTATATTTTTATTGTAAACATTCAATTATGTCTAATTCCTTCTAGTCCTGAATATTTAATATTTTGTGTCTGCACTGGAACACAATATTGCACATCTGCAATTGTCATGCAGTAAGATACAAAATATGAATAACTGTCTACATTCTTTTTCTGAATTACACAGGGTTGCTTTAAGTTGTCCAGCACCATTTAATACATCATTATTTATAATTTTCCCTTTGCTACTTCATCTGCCAGAAATATTCAGCTTTATTCACACCCCCAGGAAACACAAGGAGAAATCTTCTACACAGTCAAGATATATTGAAATTTTGCCTCTACTACAGACAGCATATTCCCTAAGGGGCAGCATAACATCTGTGCTTTCTGCCAATGTGAGAAAACTGGTCATGCTACTGAAAAGCAACAGTGGTGGCACATGCAATGTACCTTGTCCTTCAATCTATTCCTTTCCACTGACAAAAGAAATGTAAATTATCTTGCAAATCAGTTTACACTAATAAAGTTTCTCATCTGTTTGATGAAACAGAGTCAGAAATAATTTCCTTGATCGATTTCTAGTGCCAGACTAAGTCCTAAACTTTGGCTAAAAGAAGAATCTTAGTACAAAAGTGTACTGTTCCTTCCCCTAGAAAAGTTGGAGACATGTTAGGAAATAAAGGATTCATATTCATAACAGTACTTATCCTCTCAAAAGCCAAGATATGCTGGTACAAAGTATAAAGTACTAGCTAAAATTTCAGAATTACTCCAGTGTTACCTGTATAGACAGTTTTAAAAGTTAAAATTTAGTAGCTCAGAGGAAAGGACTTAGAGTACAGACCCTAAAATTCAGATGTTGTTCCAAAGTGGTATTTTCATGAATTATATGGATAGCTATGAATGTCTCATTACAATTAAATACTGACAGTTCAGTGAATGGCAGTTAACTGGTAAATTCACCCGTCTGCTCTTGTATCCTTCTGTTGTCTCAGATTCCTAAATATACTGTGGATTATTTTTTCCTTATCTGCTATACAGCTTGGTCCTCTTCTAACAGGTTGATCTTGAACAGTCATTATCCTGCCCCCAAGAACTTCTGCTATGATGCAATATCCTATTTACTAACTTCCACATATGAACAGCAGATGGTTTGAGCTGAATACACATAAACATGTGTGACTGTATATTTCCAGCCTTTAGCTCTGTTTAACCCTTCAGCAGCTCTTGCCTTTGCCATTTAACAGTCTTGTTTTGAAGTAGGAAGGAATTTAGATTGTGAAAGCATTAATATTTTTCCTGCTTACACTAGTGGTTGAGGGTTTTTTCTTTATTATTTGGATACCTAAGAATACTTTATCTAACTGTTCAGTAGACGCAAAAATCTGTTTTAATTCCAGCTGCTTACATCTTGACTGTGTTTAACATCACGCAGATGGGAAAGAAGGTTTTGGTAAAAGTCACAACACATAGTTTGTGAGTATTTCCAGTGTTTCCAGACATTAATGTCAACAATAACCTTATTAAATTTTAGGATTCTGCCCAAATTTACTTTGTTATTAGTTTCTCTTTCTGTTTTATGCAATAACAGAAAAGCCTTCTGCTCTGGTTGTTGATAAAGTAGTGGNTTTTTGGGGGGGGGGTTGGTTTTTTTTTTAGTCATTTCACATAGAAATATAGAAGGGGTCTATTCTTCTTATAAAAATAATTATGTTGGAGAGTTTTGACATAGCTTCATGACTAAGGTGATTATTTAAAATGTCAGAATCAAACAGTCATGACTTATATGAATATGAGCTATGCTGAGTGCTTAGCAACAGAAATGTGAGCATATATCCAAAAGATATTGGCATGGCTAAAAGGAGTTGCCTGGCAGCCTTGTGGTGCTTCAGTGGTTGGGGTGCCAACAGCAGTCCTTCCCATGGAACATGGGACGTGGTGCAGGCTCACCACAGCTCAACATTTCTGTAACTACAGTGTAAACTGGAATGTGCAATTTGGCTCCTCTTTTTGAACTCTATGTGTTTTAGCCACAGCAGAACTTGGCTTGAAAACATTTCTAAAATTCAATTGCTATTACTACTGACTTCCTAGGCAGAAAAGTAGATACTTGGCTTGATTGAAACCTTTTCCTGTATTTTGGGATGAGACCCAGCTATGCAGTGTCATGTTCTACCTCCATACCAATGCTTTGGCTTCCACAGACCAAAAAGGAGAGACCATACTACTTTTGAGCCATGACTGGTGATGCCTGACTGACTGCCTCAATTAGAGCCTAAATTTAAATAGCTACTAATGTAATAGGATTAAAATAAAAATGTAGTTTTATGTGGAAATAGTTCATCACTTAGTTGTTCTGTCTATATCTGCAACAGCTCAGACTTGCAGTAACTCTGGAAGAGTTGCATTACACAATGACTTCGCCTGGCAAATGTATCAACCTTTTCTGTTCAGTTTTGTACATACAGGAATTGCCTTCAAATGTATGCTTTCCTGTAACTATATCTTTGTATTACCTTGTTTTGATTACAATATTTGAGATAGTAATAAATACTCGCTAAATACTTGTTTTGTAATATTGGTAATATATACAAATAGATTTTACCAAAGCAAACGCCTTTAGTCCTTAAGTACAGATCATGGATGAAGTCTAGGCAGACAGTTACTTTTTTCAGTAGGAAAGGTTTTTAATTCCATCATCATTACCCGCTTGCATCTCGTAGCTGCTGCTTCTAAATAATATTTTGCTCTTTTTATGGACTATATCTGACTCAGTTTACATATTCTTGTCTTTAAAAGCCTATGAAGACAGAGAACAACACTACAAGATTGTAAAAATTCCATTCTAATAGTGTTAGTTAATTAAATGGCATTTATAATCTTTTTAGGCTAACCTAAACCTATATTTCTGAGTAGATACTCAGAAACCATTGATGCTGAATGAGGGAAGAAAATGTAATTTTTCATCTACCTATCACTGTCAACCTTCACACCTAACCTGGTATCTAAATACAAGTCCAAAGGCATGTTGAAGGAGGAATTAAATTTCTAAAATAGAAATTAGGTGTCTAAACCTCAATTATCTTGCTACAGAAGCTGAAAAAATTAGACACCAAAATACTACATATTTAAAAATTTTCCTGCTGGTCAGTCTACTCCTTCAGTAAAACCACATACTCAATCATGCTAACAAATTAAATACCACATTTGCACTAGACTTCTTTTAATATCTACTGGTGTTAAAAGAGGTATTGTAATACGGTATTATTCATCAAAAGATTACTTAATTCTATATACAGACTACTGGTTATAACATCATCAAATAAAACTAAAAATGTTTTCAACAGAAGGCAATTAGAGAGATGCTTTGGGGAAGGAGGTTTACAAAATCCAGCACAATATGAACAAAAGAATGAAATTCTTGCCACAAGAAAATTAACGTAAATGGACTTTATTTTATTTCACTGTTACACAAAAACATGGTAAGAGCAATTATTTTCTTGTCAAATGAAGGATAACAAAAAATAACTACCTAATTCAAATATATTAATTTTTATTTCAAAATAAACACAGCAGATATTGTGCAAGAAAGAAAAAAGACATTGTAGAAAGAAGTTCTAGCATTGTTGTTATTCTAATACGAAGTAATATTCTATCTAGAATGGAAAACGATTTTTCTGCCCAAACCTAAAAATAAGCCAAATCACATAGTTGGGAAAAAGGTATTTCTTTAACACTTTTTCTAACTGTTTTACCTTTGCTCTAATGCTGGAGCAGCTATCAATGAGATGCTACTGAAGATACACTGAAGAGCAGCAGCCTGCATCTTATCACAGTGATTTATCTCAGCGCTCAGAGCTACTCTGTATAGCAAATTGTGGAACCCCATGGCTACAATTGCTACACTAGCTAAAACTGACTAGGTGCTAGGTTGGTGGGAATTTTTCAGAGAAAAAATTATGATTGAGGGAGCCACTGATGAAGCTGATACTGCAGGGCTAAGAGGGAAAGAGGTGTCTGTAAGACAGATGTGCAGATATACAGAAAAGGAGACGGTAAGCAATTTTTACATCAAGACTTTTGTTCCCCAGTTAACACTTTTATTTCATGCTATTGTCTCCACACCTTAGCCTAGATTTGCATTTTTTAAATCCTATGTTATTTTTGCTTTCTTTAAAATATGTTTTCATCTCAGTTTTGTACTACAAGATGCCAGGGCCACTTTTAGATATTCTGTTTGTCTCTGCTACATTTGAAAGCGGAGGAAGGATTCTAAATACAGATGAATGAGACCAGTACCCAGCGTCAGCCAGTACAAATGGCAGTCATTCAAGAATAGGCAGACTGGTGACAGTGAAAGAAGGATGAGCGAAGCTTCAGGTTTCCTGTATCTACAAGCTATTATTCTTATATACTGACAAAGCACAGGAATACCCAGTGGTCAAATTTACTCACAAATGTATACAATCACTATACGTGAGTATATTTAGAAATTACTGGTAGGTAATCATTGCTCATCTTTAGAATTATCTTCTTTATTAAAAGATTTTTCATAAATATTTTTTGGTATACCTTTACAGTGTTAACAATTTCATGGATCAGTCATTATCTACGTGAACAGAAGTTTTGGGCAATGCAGCTAAAGGCTAAATTTTGCAGAAGTTTTATATCAATGTAAGACAGTATTTTTGCAAACAGAAGCAGTCCTGGCCAGTCTTGGTCTGCTCATTTCCACTTTATTCAGTTCCTTTTTTTATGCAAATACAGATGATTGTGTGACTGTGAAACCATAGTGAACTAAAATTAAACTGGTTTTGGCTGGCTAATATTAACTCAATTCTCCTTCCTATTCCAGATCACTAGAGAGACACACATCCCACTGTGTAACCAGGAAACCTGAGGTCAAAAATAAGCACTTGAAGCAGAGTACAAGGCTCTTTGTCTCAGTATGACCGACAAAGTGTTTATGGTTAAAGATACATTTCCAGAAACAGCTAGTCCTAATTACCTTATTAAATAGATTATACAGGGTCAATTGGTCCATTTCTTTTGCCAGCACTGAGCATTTCTTTGGCAGTAGCAGAAATCCAGCTTAAGTTTTGCCTCAGCTGTGTATCAGTTGTTCCTACAATGTGATTACCTGCTGTTTGCAAAGGCAGTGTGGATTATTCCTTAAATGATATAACAGGTGTCAGAACTCAACTGCTTTCTAGGCAAATGAAAACTTTTATTTTGTAACACAGTTGTTGACACCAGTCATATTCCACTAACAGCAGAAAAGTGTAAATTTTAAATGACTCTTTGATTGCTTTCCATGGTTTATGCAGGCCTGGTTGTAAAACAATGCTACCTGCTGTAATACAACCCAATTTTGAAACAGAACGCTTATTTTAGACTTAAAAGCAGCTTGCACTGTGACACTGTTTCAAGATGATTGACTGTAATAGTTACAGATTAGTTGAAATGCATTACAGGATATGCATTATATATCAAGACATTATAAGTTATGAGAAACTACTGTCAAGGAAGCAATTATGATAGCTCATCTTGCAATGCTAATTACAAAATGTCTGGAAAATATGTTATCTACATTTATGAAGTTTCCTGCATTGATCAATGAAGTAGATATGACAGTGTAAAAAGGAGTACTCTGATTACTAAAACCTCAGTTAAGTAGGTGTCTAAATGGCACTGGACAACGATTCACAAATGTATACTGTGCAATACTAGTCTATGGCATAAGTGGCATTTGAAAATGATTTTGTAACCTTGGAACAACTTCTAGTTCCATGAAGTAGTTTTGCCCAAGTTGTCCAGTATGTATATTATCTTCCAGCATAACTAAAGATGGTGATATGCAAATCTAGCAGCTAACTAGGAAGCAAACTTGTGTAAAAGACAAATGAGATCCTAAAACATGTTTCACTTATAAGGCACTCTTGACACTTGATATGAAATGTTAAATGCCATTCTGGACATTCTAGTTCAAGAAAATTAAACAGAAATCAGCAGAGATTCAGAGAAAGGTAGGCAAGAGAATGAGAGGCTTATCTTGCTAAGAAAAGGTATTATGTAGTCTTAGCCTTAGATTAAGAAGGTAGACAAGTCCTATATGGAAGCACAATGGTCATGAGAAAGAAATATTTGATCCAAAGTCAACATCAACAGCAAGAGGAACAGTTATTAGCAGCTCAGGTATACACGTCATCTGGAAATTAAATAAATGTACATAATCATAGCAACAATTAAATTCTGAAACAGCCTTTCAAACAGTTGATCCAAAACCCCTACTTTTGTTTAAGTTGAAATTATGAAAGTTTAGTAAACAGCTTATTTGGTGTGATTCTCTGCAATAGAAGCAGGTAGGACTTCATAGAATCATAGTATCACAGAATAAGGAAGAGAGTTGGAATGGGAGACATCAGGATCATTGAGTTCAAGTCCTGGCCCTGTGCAGAACACACCAAGAATCACGCTATGTGCCCAAGAGCATTGTCCAAATGCTTCCTGAACTCTGTCAGGCTTGGTGCTTTGGCCATTGCCTATGGAGCCTGTTCCAGTGCCCAGTCACCCTCTGGGGGGAGAAACCTTTTCCTGATATCCAACTTGAACCTCCTCTGACTCAGCTTCCTCCACTCCTTGAGTCCTGTCACTGGTGGCATCAAAGTTCTTTCAGCCTTAGCATTCCCATTGCAACTGAAATACCTTCTAGAATCTGCTTTTCAGTTAGCTTTTCCATCTCTTCAAACACTTTTTACAAACTTGCAGGACTATTTTTATTCTTTGCAATAGTATTAATAGCAAGTCAATGGTTATTTCGATTTACTTCCTCATCAGTGTCTCAATGATGATTAATATATTTGTATTACATTACATACTGTCATTAATGTTCAAACTGGAGTATTCTTTCCTGCTGCAACAATTAGACTAAAAAAATGAAAATAATTGAAAAATTGAGAAGTAAGTTCTTTCCATGTCTACCATCTTTGGGAGTACCATTGAAAATCTGCTGTTGTTTAGAAGTTTCAGGTTATACATGATTAGAAGGGCAGCCTCTCTAAGTCAACAGATTCCTTTTATGCAAATAAAGACATAGGAGTACCTAAAACCATGGCACCATTTAAAAGGGAATAAACAGATGTGTGCTGCTCCTGTAACAGAAAAGTTATCCATTTTTTTCCCCTGATGCATGGCAAGGAATTACATATTTTTTTCTTGAAATCCAGAGTGAACTCTGCACCTGTCGAACTGTAAGATAACATGGTATGAAGTCCCTGATTAGTGGGATGACTGAAGTGGATATGATTAGAAACTTTGAAATATGTAAAATTATTTAATGTTTTTAGATCTATTTTTTCCTCAGAAAAGTAAATATTGAATTGCCAGTCACATCTTCATAATTTTTGAAATGCGGTTTTTAGTTAAAAAATGGTTTCTAAGTCACACAATCAAACCTATGGAATATGAAGATAATTGTATAAAATAATCTTTGAACAAGTGAATAACTGAGTACTTGAGAACTTCTGCAGTCAAAATTATTAACAAATATTACACAAATATTGCTGCCAAATGTTAAAAAATTATGTTTCTGTAGAATTTTGCATTATAAATTAAAAATATTTGCTAGCGGAAGTTGCTAGTGGGCAAGGGATAAACACTCATTAGCCATTGGCTATGTCCTCTAATGAAAATTTGTCAAGAACAGTAACAGTACCTATGTTGTTAGAGTAATTCTGTCAGACCCTAAATTACCTGTAATATTAAGTGAAGCTGGGAAGGTCATTCTGCAGAGAAACAGACTCATGCACCTGTTTGTGTGTTATCTTGATGCTAGTGTGAATGTACCTTTTTGTATTGACACTCTTAGTTAAACATTTGAACGCAACTATTTTCCAGTAAAAACACATCTCTACTGTTAGGATACTAAATAAAGATTTATTGATTTGAAGGAAAAATCACAGGCTCAGAAGACGTAAATGAGTATCATGATTGAAAATCTATGCTATCCCTTGGGGTTGGTTGTATTTTTAGCTTTGGGAGGAAAGCCAGAAGGTAGTTCAAAGCCTGACCTTTATTCCTCAATAATCAGACCTATATATAGTATTTTACTGGACATGCCTTCATAAAAGAGTTTCAGGTCCTTGGCCTTCCTATTCTGCTCATTAAACAAAAAGGTTGCAGCTATGAGAAAGGTTACTTTGCTAGCAGGTACACGTAGCAAATGTCTTTCTAGAAGGAATCCACTCCTTATCTCATATTCCATACACTTCCTGGATTTAGGAAGAAGGTATTTTCACGTAAGTGCCTATTTTTCTGCTTCTCACAAAATGATATATACCTTCTTGGGTCTATAAGTTTTTGCATATTCTCTACAGTAAGTGAATACCACTCTCTTTCAGCTATGCAGCATTGTTCTAATTGAAAAATGCAAGAAGCATTAATCACCAAAAAGGCTCTAAACATATTTGCTTTCATAGATTTAGTACATCATAAGCAGCAACATATACTTGCCTCTAGGGCTGACTTGACCTATGTGCCAAGCTTGCTTGCTGTAAATGTGTCATATTTCCATAACTGTTTAAAATTTTAGAAGGAAGAGAAACAAAGATCTAGGGTAAGAGTTGAATACAAATTATTACTTTCCTATCAGTAGCTTTATTACATGGTTATAATTTGGTGACAATCTTTAAAACTTTAATAGTCAGTACAGAATAGATCTGCTTTAAAATGATTACAAAATTTTCTGGGTAAAATCACCGATCTTAAATCATTGCTCTTTCATCCAGCATTTTGACTGTAATTTGACAGAAAAGAAGTTGAAGATAGTCCTGAGCCAGGTTCTGGATCCAGAGTTACAAATTGAGACAAAATATATTATAAGATTACTTAACTAATTACAAATTTGGAATAAACTCTTGTTGTCTTTCAAAGGCTCAAAACCAAATTAAAAATATGAATTTTGTTGTGATTGGGTATTTTATAATAATAAAACCATATTTACAACACACAGAGCAGCTGCAGTGGCTCACATATATTTACCTGTGAAAAATATAAGGAAACAGAAAATCTGTACTTGCCTAATAAAAAGTTTTGCTCTGTCTTCCATAAATGCTTCTCTTGTCAAAGCAAAATATCTTTTATTGGAAAAGATGTTACTTGAATATAAGATAGGCAGACACTACACTTTCCTGACCCCATACACAAAAGAATTTTGCATTTCCATTAAAAATATATGACTCGTGGGACTCAGCTGACAAGCATGGCCATCCTCAAAGCCTGAGGATTTGCCTCTATGGCCAACCTGGTTTGTGTGTTCTTTGGCAGCTCCTTCCTTTGTTAATAATTTATAGTAGTTCTCAAATGCTTTCAGTCAGCCTCAGTAGAGAGTTCCAATTATACTATAAGGAGAATCGTATAACAATTACGGCCAGATTCTAGCACAGTTTGAAAGGAAAACACTTACAGGTGATTAAACATTTTCACGATCTAACCACGTGTAGATTTGCTTTCAAAGAAATTTCTGTCCAACCATCTTGAAAGTTCCATGGCAAATTAATATTAGTATATATGAAAGCACTATTTAAACAATTGGACTAACATAAAACATGTTTTGTGGCTGGATCCAGACCCCAGCTCCTCCAAGAGACAGTGATATCTTAATCAAAAATGTCTGTTTCCTGAAGATCAGTAGAGATAAGTCTGACTACTCTTCTAATTGATAATAAGAATAATCAGTTACACACTTCACTAAAGAACCTTATTTTTAAAATGAGATTTGCATTTAAGTTTTCCCAAGAATTCTGAAGGATATATTAAGGACATACCAGGATACTTCTTTGTTTTAGTTACAGATTCTCCAGCAATGTTTTAGATGAGCTTGAGCACATAATTCTCCCCAAATTTTTCATAATTCTGACTAAATTCATGCAAAAATTGCATACAAATTGTATAGGAAATATTTATCCCAGAAATGTTGAGTAGGTCTTGTTCATTAAGGAATCAGGTGTATAACTTTTTTGGATATACAGCTATCTGTTGTATTCCCATTTATACCTTGAAAAGATATTAATAGAGAACTAGTTATGTGTTATATGTATTTGACAAATAATACAAAAATTAGAGTATACAGGATAGAAAATACAAAATTCTGGTTTCGGTGAGGAGACATTTTGATGCTTCTATCAGTGGGACCAGATTTCTCTTTGCAATACTGCTAGGCTTTTTCAACATTTCAATTATTTTTTAAATTTCATTTTGGTTTCTGATGTCATTCTCTTCTTTTTGGCTAAAGTGGCAGAATTAAAAAAGACCCAGTACTTAATGACTTCTGATAGTCTTTAAAAAGTTGATGAGTGTGTAAGAAACACATATCTTGTGGTTTAGTAAAGTAAAATATAATGAAATGTGAGTAAAATTAAATGAAAACTAGAATGAAATGAAATTTTGAATTAAGGTTTTCTTCAATGAAAAATTTTCACGCTAATAGTTATTAGGAAGTATCTCAGTCCAAAAGAAAGTCTTGTGCCTGTTATCTATGAAAACCTGCTTCAGTGAAGTGATTCAAAATGAACTACAAGTCAGAAATTCAGAATTATTACAGAAATTCAGTTCTGTATATGTATCAGCAACATCCCAGCACAAAAGATACATTCAGAACTAAATTTCTGCCTTAAACTTCAAAACAGAGTTTATCATCTGGATTCAGTTGATCATATCTCTAATAGGTAATACAGACCTAATTATTATATGAAGCTCTCATGCACAGTGTAGTGTGGAAAACCAGCTGAATGTTCAAAGTCAAATGTGCAGTCAGTAATATTTGCTCTTGGAATGGTGTATCCATGTGTTTTATTTTGAATGCATGTAGGTTGAGTACTCACCTGGCTTTATGATACTCAAAAATTTCTTGTACAGGAGGAAAGCTATGGATTTCCTGCTAATCTGATTTGTTTCCTACCAGGTATAAGAACTTAAAAATCTTTTTTTTTTTTTCCTTTGGCTGAGGACTGCCCTCAAGAACTCATGATGTAATAGTACATTGGGACACATACAAGAGAAATGCAGAAATAGAGAACATGAAGAAAGTAGCCTGAAATAGTAATAAAAAAACAGTCCACAGTTCAGTCTATCCTTGTTTATGCATATCAAGAGTCATAGTCTTTATGAATATAGTAGCTTGTATCATGCTTTTATCATACTGGGACAAAGCAGGCAGACCCCTTTGGTTCTAGGGACTGAGATTAAGATATTAGAAGTACAATTTCTCCTGGAGCGTCTCTTTAGGAATGTAATCTCAGCATGTTCTTGGCTCAAAATCATTTTTATGTCTCTTTATACATATATTCCTACTCTGACCATTAGTCTTCATATGCAAGTCAGTCTTGAGTTAAATTTTCTTTTTCTACTTTTTCCATTGAAAAAACAGAATGATATCCTCAAAGGCTCTGATGCCCTATAGACTTTAATTTTTTGCAAGTATATAAAACACAGATCGTTCTCCTGCTATGTGATGTATTGATATTCTTGGTTCACTGTTTGTATGTAGTAAGCCGTCTAAATTCTTCATCATAGAAAGAAATTTGCAATTGGATGCACTTTATAATCCCAGAAAAAAAGAAATAAAGTCTCTTCCAACTGCATTTTATCTCGATGTTAGAAAAAGACGCCATTACCCAGTAGTGACCTTTCTGACCACAAGAGAGAATAAAAAGGATTAGCCAAAAATGGTAAATGTGCATTCTAAAAATTGTCATAGGACACTATTCATAAGTGTGTCTCAAGACTAGACGCAAAAGATAAGGCATTCAGCCACTGAATCTTGTCATCTTAAAAAGACAACACTATGAGAAGGGAAATGTTAAATTACAAAGATGATGCCCTCAGTTTCCAATTAACTCTGTAAACTAAAATTTTAATTCACTTTAGTCTGCTAAAATAAGGAAATTTATGACTGAAGAAAAAAAGATACTTTAAAATTCCAGTGTTCTGATTTTATTTTTGAAGATTTTCTTATAATTGCTATTTACATTATATTTGATTGTGACAGTCTTGCAGAGAATCAGCTTGATTCTAAGATCTATTTAGATATGTATGCAGCATTTTAGCACATCAAACACAGCTCATGTTTTTTAACTTTGTTTGTCATAGTTCAATACCTCTTTGACATGCATTAAAGGCATCATCACAGATTTCAAAATGTTTTGACAAATGTTATCTCTATATGCACTTTTTGGTAACTTGAATGCAATAGTGCAAATTCTTCAAAATTTTATTCCGGAATATGAAAAACCTACTCCATCAAAGGCAAATGGAGTAATAAATACCAGATTTTATTAGTCAATTTCTATTCAGCTATGGTGCCCCAAATCTGGCAACCTGCTTTGTCCTTCAGGAAAACAAACTCATTATGCCACTTTACTACATGTGTAGTAAAAATTATGCCACATTACTACTAAATTAGATTATATTAAAAAGCTGCTCAAAATTAAAGCTCACAATGGACTTAAATATATTTCTTGTGTTAATAGTCAGTATTGTATGTATTTTTCAATCATAGTTCATTTGAGTTAGCTTAATGTGATGGAATATGATTAATCAATATGCAGCCTCACAAATCTGGTTTTTTCTGTGTTTTGATTTAGGATGATCTTTAGCTTTTGTGTAGTTCTCTGCAATATTTTCTCTTTTTTTTGCAATATGTTCTTGGATGAATAATGACATTTAAATTATCTCTGTGTCAGTACTTGCTGAAGTAATTGAGAGTAGTTTACTCTCTTGGCTGTTACTTTATACTTTTGCGGATTTAGGAAGACATAGTTACATAATTTACAGTGAGACGGTCAACCATTCTTTTCAATTCTATTCAGCTGTATAGATCTCTGTTCTTGAAATTACGGAACTGACACTGGATAGGAAAAAGTTTTCAAAATTTTCTTGCAGATAAATGAGCTTCCAAGGACTCATATAAAAATAAATAATGTTTCTAATTATTAAATCCCATGAATGCTTTGTATATAAGGGATCCATTCAACTGGGGTTATATCGGGTACCTTGTCAGAGTTTAACTAAAGGTGGGTTTGTGTTGAAAATTAGGCAAAAGCAACTGATACAGATATGTGAGGGCATGTGCTGGCTTTGAATGCCAACAGAGACCTTCTGTCATTAGTTCTGTTTTATCTGAATCATAAGGATAATCCATAGTACCTACCCTGTGTGGAGCTGGAAATGATTAAATACAAGTTTTGGAATAGAATAATCCATAGGTATAAAAGAATTTAAATGTGATAATATTCTGCAATAGGCTCATATAACTTACCAGGCCTCTCTGTTGATTCTGTACCACTGGCACCAGCTCTTTATATGTAAAGGGTGAATATACCACATTCAAAGACAATAAAAGAAGCTTCCATTTTCTTTAACCAATGTGCAAATTAGAGCAAGAAGATAAAGTATTTCATGTTTTATATGTATATACACGAATACTGATAATTACACAGCATTTACTATTTTGAATGAAATAGAGAGAGTTTTATGCAGTTAAGATGTTTAAGTTAAGATAAATTCATTTGAGACAAATTTGGAAGGGCCTCGCATCATCACCACTGCTTTCTGGCTCTGCAGGGTCATGTGCTATGATTCTGTTTATTGCTTATGTTCACCATTGCAAATGGGGTTCCAGATCTGTTTAGTAAAAGTGGTTTGCAGTTTTATTTCTGCAACAAAAAATATAGACTAAGAATATTATTCTTCATGCCTGCTCCCTCTTAAATTAAGAAAAAACCCAAACCATAAATTAATTAGCCAAATTAACTGTATTCTTGGTGAAAGTTTTCTATATACAGTTCCTCTGTGTCCATTACTTGAAAGATTTAATGCAATGCTGATTGCAGTAATGTGTTGTGTATTCAGGTACTTCATCACAATGGAAGTACGGACTGCAGAGTCATAGTTTTATGGACCAGTGAATCACAGGGCTGGGACCTTTTGCATACTTAGAAAAGAATCAGTTACATCTTCTAAAAGATTTTGTGCACAAAAGACTTTTATATTTTTCTTGCAGCTACAGTTGTTCTAATACATGAAATTTCCTTTCTGTGCAAACCATGATTTACTTGAATCTTTAGGTGAAGTTTCTGTGACAAAAGTTGTGTTAGCCTTTCCTGAAGTGTGTGTTTTTGGCCTACCTCTTTGCAAAAATTCCTAGCACCTTACTTTCTGCTCTATTCCTTCAGGGAGCCAACTGAACCAACATCAATTTCTTACACGTAGAAAATAGTTTTGAAATCTCTCAACCTGACTAAATGGGAGAACTGTTTGCACTAATTTCTTGAATGTCTCTGAGACTAAGGGTCATTCTACTGACTGGAGGAGCTTTGTAAGCCATCCCTAAGGTTAACTTGACTTCCTGTAAGTAGGGGTGCACCTCCCTGAAATATTCTTTTACTCCAGCAATATGTTTAGGATTAGTAACAGAAAGGTTGTTGTCATGGGAACCACTAACAAGACTTTTTGTTGTCCAGAGTTATCCTATATAAAGAAAAATAACATGGATAAACTCTGAAACATAGTTCTCATTAGAAGTCAGGAAGTCCCTTGCTCCAGTGGGGAAATACATGTGAAAGAAAAGATGTGCCGCAGAATAAAACTCTCTCCGGTCATGCTGAAGTGTTGAAAAAAAGAGTTTTTGTGAAGGATCTAGAGCTCACAGAAAAAACATATTAAAGTTCAACAATGAGAGATTGTCTTTGTATAGGAGAAGCTTAAGAGCCAATGAATATGGTGCCCTGCAGAGCCAGTTGAATGTTCTGCTTTTACCTACCCACTGCAGGCTTCTGATTAGCTTGTTAAAGTTACAGAACTTTTGGTGGTGGAAATTGCTTTTTGCTTTCGGCTAAATAAACAGACCTTAACAGAAGGAGCATGACAAAAGCAAAGCAATGTTGTCTAATTTATCTCTGCTTATGGAACTCTTATGTACAGTCAGTCATGTATCCACACAGGGGGTCTCTTTGCCATTAATTCAAAAGCAAAAGATCCATGGAGGCCAGTCAGTGCTGGATGAGTAACTCATGAATACAAGGGAAAGTAAGGTAAAAATATTTACTAGGAGTGGAGGGAGTAGTAGGGGTCAGAGAAGATCCAAATAAACAATTTATTTTTTGTGTTTGTTTCTTCTGGTTTCCATTTTTGTTTGCTGAAAAGGACTTGCTATAGACAAACATATGCATAAACTATAAAAGGATTGTTGAGCGGGTAAAGCACTAAAAAATTTAACTATTTAAAACACTTAAATTCTAGTTCTTGATGAATATCTGAAAATGAAGGCATCAAATTAAATAACCTGTCCATTTTTACCTTTTTAATTTTTTTTTAACCCATGTGGAATGTTTATTCAAAATAAATTCAAAAACATATGGAACTTCATACTCTTATTTCTGCCTCAAAATTTACCTTTTTTTATTTCCTTTTTATACTTCTGCTCTCTAGATTTTGGAATTAGAATTAGAACCCGTTTCTCAGCTTGTCACCTCAGTTGATATCATAGCAGATCTAGGAAGAATCAATTTCCCTCTTTTTAGTGCATGAACTTCTGATTTTACTTTTATTTCAGTTTTATTTTTTGGAAGATGTATGTTTCACTGTTTAATATTGACAAATAAATTATCTCTAAATTAACAGATAATGAACTGCTTGTTTAACCTATTGAATAATTCTTATTTCTCAGGAGTGAACAATGTTGTATGGTATTACTTTCTTTCCTTCCTGCTTAAATGAAAGTAATCATTAGCTTTAGAGAATAATGAATGACAAACAGCAAATAGTGATTAATGAACAATGAATAATACTGTGTTCTTATCTGAAACAAAACATCAGTGCTGGCTTATATTAATGAAATTATTTGTAGAAAACATAAATATTCCAAATATTAGTTGGGAATAAAGCATGTTTGCTTATTATTAGGATTTTAAAAGCCTACTCTCATGATTCCTTGTATGTTTGAATGGTACTTCTCCTTAATAACTCTCTTTGAAGAATGCTTAGGGTCATCCTTAGAGGATTATAATAAATAAATAATAAACACAGCAGTGTTTCAGGTGCTTAGCTACTCAGACAGATATTACTTCTGTGCAAATAGCAATCGTTTCTGAATCACACGGTATGATAAATATATTTCCTCTGCCATACTATTTAAATGGATAAGGGGAATAAACTGACAAACTACTTTAAAAATAATTTTCAAATTGCAAAATATGTCAGTTTTGGTTTTATTCTGTCATACTTTCCATTCTGTGAACTTTAAGTATACCTTTAAAATTCCTTTTAGATACAAGACTGGAATTTTGCACTTTACATTTAAACATTAAAAATCCCTTTTTATTTAACTTCCATATAAAAGATATTATTTTGATATGCCAGAGAACTTGGTCAGGGCAATAAAAAAAATAATTCCATAGAGTTGTTGTCAGTGAGGAATTTTGAGATTTCCACCAGATTTTCTGATATTTACTCCATACCTTCTTGAACCTTAGGGGCTGAACTAACAAAATACTTTGAGCATAAAACTATATTAAGACCGTCATTGCTAACAAATCAGATGTTAAAAACAGTGTTTACAAAGGGCTCACCATATTTGTTCTAGTTCAGTTCTTTGTAGGAAGTGCTATGAAATTATTTGTTTTGATGGTGAAATTAGTGTTTATTCAACATAATCCAAGACCAGGAAGTTATCCTTGCTCAGGATATAAAGAGAGGATTAGGATCAGGAATGCATGATTGATCTGAATGCTATATAATAAAAACGATTGCATACAATTTAAACTATCAGTAGTTTTTTATCTATGTAAATTTTTTGTAATTTTTTGGCTAAAAATAAGAAAATGTGTTTTTGACAATTTGATTTAAATGATGTTATAGTAAGATTGTATAGCCATTGTTACACCTTCCATAAGAATTATATAAAGCAGTAAATTTTTTTTTTTTTGCAAGCATAAACTGCTTGATCTTCATGCTGTTTTAACTAGCATTCTTAGCTGAAATTTCTGAATTTCTGCCCTGGATGACTTCAAATCTATGTAGATTCTATTGTCATTTTTAGACTTTCATTTACCCTCAAATACTTAATTTGGCAACTGTTAAATCAAATTTCTACCAGCCCACTCAAGCATCTGAATGTGATTCACACTTTTCTTGGATATTAAGATACATCTGTATTGATCGGATACTTTATTTTTAGCATCACCTTTTCTGATCTAATGAAACGCAAGTAAATACCTTCTGAATGGGTTCCTGGCTCTCCCTTTTTATTTATCATGGTATTATCAGGGGGGACTTGAGTTAAGCCTAGGTTTGTTCTGTTTGTTTTTATTGAGAAAAATGTATCTACTTTCTTTTCCTTCCTTTTGGAGAAGGAATTGTTTCCTATTCATCCTCTCTGGCCTTTTAGCTATTACTAGATATTGACAAACGCATTCTGCTTGGCTATACATTTGGCCAAAAGATTGTCTGGTTTTGTCATCTGATGAACATTTGGTCCATTCCAGTTTTATTAAAGGTTCAGCCTTGTTTCTGAGCCTGCAGATCCTGTCCTGTGCCTAAGTATTTCAGAAGTGTACAGACTTCTGTGACTTTACCAACAAACAAAGTATTTGCAATGGCTCCCTTATGCTCAATAACACTTAGAGCTTGGCTGTCATGCTATGAGACAAAATCCTGCTACACAGAGGCAATCAATGCCAAGTGGAAAGCCCTGGCTGGCAAAATCCACAATGAGTGTGCCTTACAGACTGTTCAGAAACTTAATCCTATTTCCATAAGAGCATGTCACAGTGTTCACCACTCTCTGTATTCTTGACAGATAGCTGGCTCGTCGTCTGATTTGGTTATAATTTGAAGACAGAAAGAAATATAGTCCTAAAAGTGGATATGCACCAACCAGAGGTATGTAACTACAGCCTCTGTGCTCTTCACCTTTTAATTCCTCACTCCTGTTACACTGCACACAGAATCTCAGAGCAACTGCAGACCTACAGATAGTTTCACATGTGGGATCTGGAAGTGCTGGAACCATGCAGTCATATTTATTTCAAAGGAGCAGATTATTTTTCTAGTATTTTCAAATATTCAATGCATCAATCTCTTGCTGAGTAAATCATTATAATGTCATTATTATCAGTGGAGGTAATTTGGCTCATACAAGCAGAGCTCCTGACTAAATAAAGATTTTCATTTAGTAGTGATGATAAGAGATAGAATTTGGTCAGTGCCTGAAGTCCTCTTATCTCTTACTTAGTGAAGATTCAGTGACTCCAAAATGTATTTGCCTAGTGTCAAAATAAAATGTTTATGCTTTGCATTCTGGACTTGATTTGCCATTGGCTACAGAATAATTCTAAAATATTCACTGAAAATATATTTGTTAACACATCTATTTGTGCTTAAGTTTCCCGTATTTCAGTTCCCTTCTGATATTCTTCTACTGTGTTGCTGCGAGAATTGACTGAATGAAATGCTCCATTGAAGTGTGGAAAATTTCACTTGGATGTTGCATCTGCTGCTGGGTGTCTGTCACTTGCAAATCCACTTGTATATTGAAGGCTGCTGTCTCCTCTGTCACTCAAACACTGTTTGCTCAACCTTCAGTTAATTTTCCTGATCTTCATGATATCATACTTTGCTGAGTCTTGCATTCCACATTCATAATATCTAGCTCACCTGTGTTTGCTTTTTGTGCATCTTTACCTTTCAGTATCATATCTAAATTATACATATTTTAAAGACTATTGAAGTGTATCAGAGCTGCTGCATATATGACAAACGTTTGTAATAATCTTGATATCTAGGATACTACAATGTTGAAGAGAAGTAGACAAAAATTTCTATAGGGCAAATTTTCTCTTTACTTTAGAGAAAAAGCATAATACAATTAGCTGAGTGCTCACTTTTCCATGCCCTCTCCCACTTTTATTCTGTGCAGTCAGTACGAATAAATTTAATAATTTTATTCCTTGTGGATCAGAGCTATTGTTCTTAGCACATTTTATTTGAAATAATTTAAAATTGATATGTAAGAGAAAAAAAAGAGGTATTTCTATTTTCAGTCTGTAACATTTTTTAATAATTAAAGCTTTCCTTAAAGGCTTTAAGGAAGACAACCAGATCAGCAACTATTTTTTTGAATATATGGAGGTCATGACATTATTTTTGTTTTGGCTGTAGTTCTTTTTCTTTAACGCATTACTAGGGTTTTTAGTTTTCTTTTGTGTTCATAATACTAAATTTTCAATTTCCCCACTTTGCTTCTGACCTCAAGGTGCTTGCTATGAACCTGATCTATTGCAGTATAGGCAAAGTGTACTTTTTGCATGGAATGCTCCTCTAGGGTTTCTAATTATAGTTTAAGAATTTTGTACATTCCCCAGGGCCTACTGATCTTAGGAGCTCTTAAATGTGCTTCCAAAGCATTATTTAAATAGACCGAATGAGTTAGACGTTATAAAAAGTATCATTTTATGAGTTTGCAGGTGCACATGTGCATGTTGCTGACATACAGGTAATATAAAAGCCACAATAATGAGCTGAGGTATTTGACAGTATAAATATTAGAGCAGACTATTGATTACTGAGTGTAACAGGTGAAGAAGTATTTTAACAGCAACCTTGTGTAGTCAGCCATGGAAGCACATAGCTGTCACTGAAAAATTAAACTAAGCCCTGAAATCTCTCTGACTAAGGAGATGTATAAAGCTTGGATTGAACACCTGCTGGCAGAGAATAAAATATTCATCATAAATTGGGGATTTGTAGTCACAGATGCATGTTTTAAACCTCATAAAATGACTCATTGTATGAAAAAGCTGATACAAATTTATGGATAGACAGTCTTTTGAAGGTATTTGATATGACTGCTTTGAAAGACCTGATTCTGGAGACATCTGTAGAAGTTTAGTCCTACTGAAATCAAAGAGGAAATCTGTATAAGTAGTAAGATTATATGCCTGAGGCCTGAAATTAGATGAAAAATACTTTATTAGAAAAGGACAGATTTGTTTTTCTACTTTGTGCATTTTAGTTAAACTATTTATAGTAAGACAGGGCAGTAATGGAATGCTGAGATAAGAAATATTTGATTAAAATGAAAAATAGTGGTAAGAATTTTTTTAAATTTATTTTAGTAAAGTATTGTCTTTTGTATAATTTTCATCTCTTTCAATCAGGGAAAGAGTGGAAGTCAGAATTTTAGACATAGTCAAATACGAAATTTAAGACCAGTGTTTCCTCCAAAATATATTTCATTAGGCAACCATTAAGTATCAGGTAGTATCATTGTCTCCAAATATTTTGACTCTTTACAGTCAGAAGCATATATTTTTCATCTCTCTCATGGCATATATACAGTACATGTACTTTTAGTCACAGGAAGTTATATGAACATTAAAGCTTTATGAAAATACATCACTTAATACCTACACAATGCCTTTGGTATCTTAAGAAGTCACAGTAGCTACAGACTGCACCTGATACAAACAACTAAATGTTGGAGACTATGGAGAAATTATTTTGCCATCAAATGTTAGGAGTTTCTGTCTCAATATATCCACTTTCCAGCCCACAAATCTTCCATGTGTAAATAATAGGAGCTAAAAGGACTTGGAGTCTGGACTGGAAAAAGGACTGGGTTCAGTGTTTTTCTGGAGGGTGCTCTGTTAGCTCCCATCCATAAAGCATTTAAAAAGAAATAGATAAACACTGAAACATTCAGGTTCATCTCTATAACTGTGGCTTCCCTTGCAGCTTTGTGCTGCTGTGGAGGTGCAGAACCTCTAAAGATACAGCTCTAACAGTTCTCTGGTTCCCTTGAGATTTGAAGAGCTTTATCCTAGGAGGAGTGGGCTGGCTGTTTGTATCCAGGTAGGAAACTCAAGGAAGCTGCCAAGTCAGCTATTAGCCAACAAACGAATGACAGTACATATGAAGTAGAGTTCATGTTTCTGGATGATGGAAATTTCATTAGAGTCTATTTCCACTATCAATTATTAAATAAATTCACTGGAGTCTTTTCCTTTCTTGTCTTACTGAAGACAAATATACTCTGAGGAAGTGTATGCTGACCCTGGTTATGCATGAGCAGATTTGGAAATAAAAGGTATTATATCCCTTTTGTGCCAAGGGGATTTCCTGGAGTACCTCACTAAAATTCTGTGTCAGATGCTTATGCTTTTCAGGAATGAACTGATGTCAAAGAGTACAAAACCATATTAAACATATAAAGAAGAGTTGCAAAATGGATAGCAGGGAGTAGTGAATTCTTAAACCCCCAGGCAGACATCTGGAAAATTGCAACTGAGTAAAGAGTGTAAAATTGGGGATTTTAAAAATATATCAGTCTTTGGTAGTGGGTGTTCCAGCAATTTATCTGCCTAACTGAAAGGAGAATATTAAGAGTAACAGAAAACTTCCAGATATTTTCTGTGTAATATGCAGAACCTATGTAATTTACTTTCTATTTTCCTTTAGCTAGGTCCATACACAAAGACTTGTTCTGCACAAAAATGTATCCTCAATTGAAGTAAATGAACCTACACGTCTTTAGTTGGAAAACCTCACTATTTTCAAAGACACCTCAGCTTGTTCCTTGTTATTTTCTCAATGAGGCTGGTCACTCTGTTTCATAGTTTTCTGGGTTTGGTTCATTTTGTGGGTTTGTATTGCAGTACACTTGTTTGCATACAGAGAGAGATAACTGTATAGCTGATATAACGGTAGAGAAAAACAGCTGTGAAAGAAAGAAAGGTTGCCCTAGGATTGAATCCATTGCTGTGATGGTAAGAGTCTAATCTCAAGGCCGTGATTTGGGCATGACCCATGCTGTTCTTTACAACACTGTAAAGCTAAACAGTTAGGAAGTTTTCTCATAAATAGTCTACAAAACAGCTTTATTTTCCTTAACAGAATAATAGGAGAACTTTCAAACAGCACTTGGGGAATAGTGCTCTCTTGGGAAGCATCACTGTGGGTCTTTGGAAGGCGATAGAACCAAAGTTCAGTTTTAGACCAACTTAATTTGTAATTACTGAGTAATAGTGTTGAGTAGGATTAAAATGAACTAGGCTGGATAGCTGCAGACTATCCTCCACAGGATGTAGTTCAAAGCAATCCATTTCAATCCTTTAGTAAGCTAGTACATTGCAGAGTTTTAAAGAGGAATACAGGGTAATTTCACTATGAGAATAAATCCATACAAGGATTTCAAACATTTACTACTGACAAGATTACTGTATTCTACAGGGAAATGGAATATGCATTAACCTTTACTAAAACCCCCTGAAAAATACAAAGGATGTACAAGGCCCATTGTCTATACAAGAAATCCCTAGGGATGTTTCAATAATTACAAGAAAATAAGAGAAGTTGAGGGGGTTCTCATAATTTCTGTGTTCTTATGTGTTAATATGTTAATACACTCTACAAGCACATAAGCCTTACTCACTTGGAATTTTGAAAACTGAAACTAAAGCCTTTGGGGCCTAGACACACTCTGGAAGACAGCAAGCCAAGTACTGTGTGTGGCTACTAAGTACTCTGTGTGGCTAAAAAACTAATCTTGAGAAAAATCAGCCAATGCCACATCCACCAAACACAGCTGTCAGTCCACTAGAACTGCCTGAATGTAGTGTACTATCAATGCTTTTTTCACTGCAGCCTGTGCCAGATCCCATTATTTATTGTACTAAAAAAATCTCTCAAACTCCCTTGCTGCTAGTGATACTGCTCACTTTGTAGATCTGGGTCAATAAGATGCCAAATTTCTATATGGAAGCCAGAGGGAAAAAAAATCAATGTGGTCCCAAAAGACAGAAAGGCTGTTGCCAAAGGTCACTTACACTACTGAGACTGTTGCTATTTGGGAATAGGGTTTTAACAGACAATCTAGAAAAAAAGCCATAGATGGGAAAAGAATTGTCCAGTTTGCTGTTCCTTTTCTGACATACTGATCATATGCTTATGTCAATAGATAACTTTCCTTGGTGACTTTTCTTTCCTCTCCCTCTCTCCTTAAAAAATGATTGACTGAAACTAGTAGAAACCAGTGGAACTGGTTACATCAACTAGAACTAGGCATAGATTGATTTGGGATGAAGAACTGAACAGAGTTCTGCTCATACATTTGCTCTTGTCCTGTAAGATTCCACTTTGTTCTGACTTTCTGGACTAAAGGGTTAAAAGTTCATATAACAGAGTGGGAAATCCTGTAACTATAAAACCTTTTGACTATCTGTACAGTTGCAAAAAAATGTGAGTGGCGACAGATGGAGAACTACATTTACAAAACCCCACCAGTCACATTGAGGATCTTTTTAGCTGGCAGTAACAGGGATGGGACTTCCATTTTAGGATTGCCCTCTATTGTAACATTAATCAAATATTTCAGTCTGAACTGTCTCAGCTTTTCTCCATAGTATTTAGTGCAGAGCTATGTTTTGGATTTGTGCTGGAAACAGTGTTAACAATGCAGGGATATTTTTGTTATTGCTGAGTAGGGTGTACAGAGCATCCAAGAGTTTTCTGCACCTCAGGTGGCTCCACCAGCAAGGAGGCTGGGGGTGCCCAAGGAGTTGGCAGGAGACATACCTGGTACAGCTGATCCCAACTGACCATAGATGTATTCATGACCATGTGGCAGCAGGCTCAGCAATAAAGGAGGCAGTTCGTCATGGGCCAAGTGCTTAGGGACAGGCTGGGCACCAATTGGACGGCAGTGAGAAATTGTTTTCATTGTCGTGACTTGCCTTTCCTGGGTTTAATTTCTCTCTCTTTGTGACTTTTCTTCTCATTTCAATTTATTATTGTTTTTACTATTAATTATTTTATTTGAACTATATAATTATTCATATCTTAACACAATAGTTTTCTCCCTTTCACCCTTCCAATTCTCTTCCTCCTATCCTGTTGCTAAAGAAAGAGAGTGAGCAGCTGTATGGTGCATAGTTGCCAGTTGGGGGTTAAAACACAACACTTTGTCTTTTTGAAGAATTCCTGTGTAGTCTTCAGACAGTTTTCAATTTTATAATAAAATGAGCTGGGACTATGTTGAAGTTTTCTGATATATGGGTGTTATAATGAATTACTAAGATGATCTTTAAGTTGTGATTAATAAATGTGGCAGAGATCTCTGGTCTTATATCTTTAACTGCAAAAATTAACTCCTTATTTTCCAAGTGGGCAAAGGCCTATATTTAGTAATAAAATCCCACCTACCATTCATCTGTTTGCATCCACTGTTCAATTTTCTCAATAACACTATCCATTGTAAGGGTGCTAGAAGTTTGTCTTTATCTCACATCTCTTCTATTGGCTGGAAAATGGTAACCATCAGACATTTCATGACTGCAGTCACATCTGAAGTCAGTGAGAACATTTTAGCTGATTTGGCTAAATGTGAATTATCCTGCTTCTTCTCCCATTTCATTGTTGTATGTTATACATTGTTGGTGTGTTTATGTGACATAGCAGAGCAAGATAGTCATCCCTCAAATCTGTTCTCTTCTGGATTTATCCTCTATTCATGCCTATCTGACTAAAGTATCTGTCTTGGAAGAAACATGCATTGGTTTTTTTCTGTGGTTTTACAGAAGGAGAGTGAGGAGACTCGTGTTCTCAAGCCACTCTAGGAACAATACTATCACTGCCAAGTAAACGGAGCACTCATACTAAGGAAAACATAGGAACTGCTCAGGGAAAATGACTTAAAATTGAGCTAGTGTGTATACTCTTTGTGGAAATTAGTATTTTTGTTTAAAAATAATTATTGTTATTTTCAGTCCCTTGGTCAGCCTTAACTGATTATGGAAAAGCTGAATTCTGAGCTTGTCTTAACAGGCTATTTTACCCATTCAAGAAAATAAGGTGATACAAACCAAAGTAACATTAACTGTACTTTTAATGCAATTGGCTTCAGTTTATAAAGAAGGTGACTGCAGGAATGTTCTGCTCTGTTACATCAAACCATGTATGTACCAAGCAAAAACAGGAGAGTGTCCACCTGGCCACTTGCCAACATAGTTGGTGTTTGCTGTAATCAAGCAACACACTCAGTTTCTACTTTCAATTTTACTACTCCAAGCACTCATAGATTAGGAAATTGTGAATAACTTATTTTCCCTTCGTAAAATGAAAAGTTTTCAAAAGACCTAGAAAATTAGACTGTAAGATTTTTGTCTGTTAAACAGCATGTCAGATGAAAAGTCTGGCAAAGTTATGTTTTGACAGGGAGGATTGCTGATTATTTGGGAAAGACGTATTGTTTCTAAATGATTCATTAAGCTGGAATTTAACTCTCATTTTATTCTGCAATTCTTTATCCTCATGTCTCTGAATGCATATCACAATCTTAGTTTCTTATAACTGAAAGGCAGCTTTGACTGTAAAAAGTGATTCCTTTACTCGACAGAACGATGAAACATCAGCTGCTGCACTTACACTGTTAAGCAGCAAATTATTGGCACAGCTTGGAAAATCTTGAAGGCTACTAAAAGACCAATTTCCAGATTATAAATTTGAAGAAAATGAAAAGAATATTATGATATATATCTGTCAGAGAATGCACTAAACAAAGGAAGACATCTAAAACCAGAAATATTTTCTGTGTTAAAGAAAGTCAAAATAGATGATATGGACAGAAAATAATATCAAATGAATGCTCAAGCAAATTAAAAAATGAAAAAGACCAAGCAATTTTTTTTTTTGTTCTGCAGTTAAACACATGAAACAACCGACAATTTCCCTAGAGTTATGCAAACATATGTATCAAGAAAATACCAGAGAAACTGAAGACTTGAAAAAAATCTCTGAGAGTTCTCCAGCTGCTAAAACCAAGTTGAATTATAAAAATCCTCAGTCATTCAAATACTTTCCTATGTTATTTGAGATTTAGAATTCCTGTTTCTCTATATTGTTAATGGTATTTAATAACCACTGGATAGTGATTTGTATATGCACACAGGAAAAGAACCATAGTTTGAGAAGAAAAGAATGAGCATTCATATCCAAACATCTGATCTTTACTGGAGAATGTTCTGTAATTTATCACTTAACATTTATAGCCAACTAATTCTTATAAGCACATGCAATTACGAGTATCTCAGTGAAGGATTTTCATGAGATAAGTATTTACTACTGTGGGATTTAATGAGCCCATAAGTTTCTAAAATTGAACGTTGAAAAAATGGAAGATCCCAAGCTGCTAGTTCCTTTAGAAAGCACTCTAAACTAGCAAGTTCTTGGCCTTGAGTTTGTAAATATGTGAAGAAGAGGGTTCTCCTTTCAACACTTCCTACATAAGCCCATAGAAGTTTACTATTTTATGCAATTTTTCTGGTAAACCCCTGATTGAATGGTGAATTCTCTTAAAAAGCACTGATTACCTATGAAAGCTACTTCTTACCCAAAGAGAAGGTGGAAGTTTTTAGATTTCAAATTTTGCTGAGATTAATAAAACCAGTTTATTTATAATGAAGTTTAGCAAACAATGCTTTAATTGCACTGTCTGCTCTTTTTGGTTTGTATACAACCAAAAATATCATGTCTGTTGGATGTAACATGACTAAAAATCATACATAAAAAGGCAAAGAGTTTGTAATTAAATCAGAAGGTTACTGTAAAGCAACAAGGTACATGTAAGGGTTGTGGGAAGAGATAAACAGGTCCAGAACTCTTTTTGTACACAGCCTAACACTACTTCTCAGTCATGTATATTTTTTGAAGTTTCCCAATAAAATGCAATGTATCATCTAGCTTTTCTATTTTTAGTGCAATCTTTTTTTTTTTTTACAGAACTATTGAAGTCCAGTTATTCAAAATTTGCCTCATAATTTAAAAAAAGAAATTAATTAGTTAACTTTGTATTGATAAGATTGAAAATTACAGTTAATTTGTTGTGTTTTGTTTTGCTTTATTTTTAAAGAAGATTTTGATACCAGTCTATTCATGCCAGGAAATCAACTCTAGCTTCTGATTTAGTTTAAATTACATTTCATTTTGATGGGAATTGCCAATTTATTGTTTTGTGTGATGTCTCAATTTTGCTATACTCTATTAAATTATTCAAGACAGGAATCATTGTCTCATATAGCAGACAGATCCCCCTTGTGCATGTGCTTCTTTAAAAGACTGATTAGACATAATATGTAGTAAATGTTTTCCATGCATGGTGAGAACAATTAAGCTCTTCTCTTTATGGCTAGAAAGTACATGTTAAAATGAAAGTCAGCATCACCAACCAGAGACAGCCATATTTCACTGACAAGGTATATCTTGATTTTTTGATATGGGGTTCTCTGGCTGAATGTACGGTGACAACAATTAACATCTTGGGCAAATGAAAAAATATTTTCAACCCAAAAGAGAGTATTTAGGGTTAGGAAGTATTTAATATGGTTAGCTACATTTTTTTAAACCTAAACCCAAAAGGTAGGTGTTCAAACAGCAAACCAAATAGCTTTTTAGAATGTTTCCCTTCTAGGATTTTATGACTAAATTCTGAATCTCTGAAAAAGGAATCCAATCACAACAAATATCAAAGAGTCAGAAAGAAAAAGAAAAATCCTGTCTTAATACCGAAACATAAATTGTTATTGAATCTAAGAATTCAATAAATTTTTATTGAATCTAACAAAGTATCTGTTACTGAATCTAAGAAAAAAAATCTGGGGGTTATTCCATGTGTTAAAAGTTAAAAAAAATGTGACATTCAAAATGAAATGCTGTTGCAAACTGGAGGAACCAAATATTTGGTTTCAAAGATCCTACTAAAACTTTTAGATCTGGAGGAATATGGAAGGATGTTTCTCTCCTTCCTCAAATTAAGGGGGTTTCTGCAAATTAATATGTCAATCCCTCATAGCTGAATTCAAATATACTGCTGAGAACATATCTTTTGTGGAAAATTAGCTACCTTCATGAAGCATCTTTTAAAGCTGAAAAGGATCACATCAGGCCATTTATTTTCTGATTTATTAAACGGAAGGCTCAATATATCAGAAAACAAGGCCTTAATAGAAAATGGAGAACAGAGTAGACATGTCTTTTTTTTCTTATGTTCTGTCTCTAATTTTGATGGAAAAAAGGAAAATACTGCTTTTAGGCTCACATGCTATTTTCTGCCTTGAGTGAAATGAGACAAAGGTTTCTATAACCACATTAAAATAGGCCTTATAAAAGAAATGTAAGTTCAATGGTAAGGGTAGAGTTTCAAATCAAACACAATAATCATCAAATTGTCATCACTTCAGGACATATCATACCCTTCATCTGCATCCTTCCTAATTGAATAGAGCTGCCCACACACACTGAGGGCAGAATACAGCTGTGAAATACTGAAAAACTTGCATATTATCTGGAGATTTAGGGGCAGTTCAAGAATTGATTGTCCCTTAGTGAAAGTAATGGTTATATTATTAGATTTTTTCTAAAGTTCCTCTGCCCATTTGTGTCAATCCTTCTTTGGATTGAACACCTAACAGGACACCACTACTGAACTTGTTTATTCAGGAAGGCACCTACTTGCTCCCTGCTTTCACCAGCTATACCAGTGCACATGGAATTAGGTCAAGCAGGCCACCTGCAATATCTTGAAACTGATGTTCTCCTGTCCTTTTTACTGCTAGAGAGAAAAAAGGCTACCTGAGGAAACCAAATGAATAGAGCTGCTTGGAAAAGAGTGACATCAACATAATCCACTGTAAGAAATTGTGAAGATATAGCCAGCAGTTACATGTAATGACAGTATGATTTCCAGAGGCTGGGCAAATATTTCTGTAAATGAACAAGAACTTTTACTCTTCATATCAATTTTACTCAAATGAATGAAATCAAGATGGATAGTGGCACTATATTGGAATGATTCTTATGGTTAGGCAGGTTGGAAGGAACACTTCTGGTTAATCTACCCTTCTTTCACTGTAGATATACCAGTTGAAGCTGTGCAATTCATCTGTATTTTGGATGGCCTTAAAGATTATCTCTGTTCAGCATCCAGGCTGTACCTTGACACTGTGGACAGAGAAGCCAAATAATAGCTTTTTTAAAACCCTCAAGAATAACATCAGTCTGAGATCCTACCTGTACAGTACAAATATTGGGCCATGACTACACTTCGAAATTTTAGATTCTAGTTTAAAAATTAGTATTTAAAGAATATACCTTTTATAATGTATGGTGAAATCAGCAGCTTGAATATTAGGAGACAAGGTGAACCACAGTGCAGTGATACAATATTTTACCTACAGATCTTATTGAAATTTATCTTGACCCAAAGGAAAGGAAATTCCACTTCCATCAATATTAGAAGACTTTTAGTTTATAATTTCTTTCTGCTGATATAATTTCCAGTTAAATAATAATGTTTTTGTGATGTAAACAACTGTTTTTCTAGATTAGTTTTGCATCAGATTCTTTACAAGGTTGACTGGAAATAAAGCATTTAAATGAAACTCAATTCTCAGTAATAATTAGTGCTGTATTTTTTTCTGTGGCTGGTTGACCTCTCTGGCTAAGATTCCTTGTGGTATTGATTAGGATTATTTGCACAGTGGCAAGTCTAGGAAAGGAAATAGCTTTAGCCAAGAGGAGAATTGATATTAGGCAGGATTACACTCACTGTCAAGAAGATTTCATTCTGAATTACATCCTTATGGTTAATTGATGTACACTCATGAGACAATATAGGCACTTTAGTAAGAAGAAATAAGAGTGGTAAAGTCTTCATTAACATCAAAAGTCATCTAGCTTTAGCTAAGGTTTAAATTTGTCAAGCTTTAGCTAAGGTTTAAATTTGTCAAATTTTTGCAGCTGATGCTTCAGCTGCAAAAATAACGATGTTAGTGTTCCAGACAAGGTTATGTAGGTTATGTTCATCTGAGTCATCACTGTGTTCTTATTTAATTAGATTGATTTAAACTAGGTTGTAAACAAATGGAAATTTGCTAGAGTGGAGAAAAAAAGGCTTTGGTTTTGAGTGTTTTGCCCTGCCACTTTACAGATTTATATTCAATTTCTACTTTGCAGAAACTCAGTTTCCCTGCTGTAAAGTCTTGAGTTGTGAAATAGAGGTAGAGCAGGAGTCCAGAAACAGATTTGCCTTATGAAACAGGCAAAACCATCACAAAAAAAAAACAAACCAAAAAAACCCCAAAAACAAAAAAAAAAACCCCACAAAACAAAACAAACAAACAAAAAAAAAAAAAGAGGGAAAACAAAAGTAAAAAAAATTTAAAATTTCCTTGTTTTCAAAGGCAACCTAACAGCAAAAAAACAAGGTTGTTGTGAAAAGAAATTTGAGAAGGCATGGGAGGTGGCTTTGTAGTTTTTTGCTGCGATACAGTTTTCTCTGAGAGAGAATTTCTCTTTCCTTCCTTTAAAATCAGCACTGTTTTCCTCCCACAGGAGTCTTAAATTAAAAACTGGGGACCTGGGCTGTTTATAGTGGGTAATTTTAATTATTTTTCTGGAGATTGGTAAACCAAAAGAAAAAGCTTTTATCAGAGAATCTTGGTTACAACTAGTTTCACACGCTGTAGGTGGCACATGATATCTGTGTGGTCACTCTTGCTATTTACATTATAAACCAGAATTTCTTCTCCAAGTGATGCAATTGTGTTTTCTCTTCACTTTGAAGATAATAATCCTAAGTTCTCCACACAACCCCTTTTTTTCCTAGCAAATTTATTTTCACAGTTTGGTGAACTAAACTGGAAAAAAAATATTGCTTGATTGGCAAGTGGATTGTTGAACTTGTCTTTTGTCATTTTCAAAGTGGATCCTTAGAAATAACCAAGCTTCTTACTAGTAACACTAGAAGTATATAACTATTTGCCATATAAAAGAACATTAATACATTTCTCTCACAGAAACTTTGGTAGCACTGAAGGTAGCACTGAAGCACAGTTTGGGATTATTGTTATATATAAAACCATGAAGACAACTTTACTCTTTGAATAATACTGCATTTTGTCTTTTTGATCCCAGGAAAGTGACACGTAACTGATGGTGTGGAAGTCTTCAGCAGAATTTACCCTTTCTCTTAGCAATATAATTGAGATAAAAACCAGGCATGTTATTTACATTGGAGAGGGAACAGGTTGCTCCTTTTTCTCACTTTCTACTACAAATTGACTCTGTGCTCTAAGATGAATGTAGTTCTTTCTGATTATTTCTCATGGTTTGAGCAATTTAGCATTTCACTTTGCTGGAAAATGGCAGTCTTGAAAAATAAAGAATCTGACACAGTAATGGCAGTGAATGAACAAAAGAGGAAACTGCTGTGCCAGCTCTTTTCCTCTTTTCCTTACTTGTTAATCTGTATTTTCTAAACTGAGAAAAGGTTACAAAGTGTATCATGACTGTGCTTTTACCTACGGGCTGCCATTGCGTACATTGCAGTGCTGTGGGAGTGTAAGCACCATTCCGATGCATTATTTCATAATTAATCTTTAAAGAGCTAGAAATTATTTTCTTTAAGTCTGTGTTAATAGCATTAATTGGCATTAAGGGAAAAATAATAAAAAAAGAGGGGAAAAAAAAAGGAGGAGTCATATTGTGACTCACAGTCAGGGCATCAGTTTAGTTTCAAATACAACATAGTGTTTATTGTGCTGTATTTGAAACTAAATTGATGCACCGGACAAAGGAATTAGAGTATGATTTTCATTATGACTGAGAATTTTGTTTGCATCGTTGGCAAAACACAATCATATAATTAATTCAACAAAAATCAGATACTTAGGTACATACACCCTATACCTTGCTTCTGAATTTGTTGCCCAAGCTGACTGTAGAAACAAACATAGAGCTGGAGGGGAAAGTAAACTGCATATGTGATTTGAGGACAACAGATGGTCCAGAATGGGGAAGTCAGTACAAAGATTTTTTTAGATCTTAAAACTATTGATATGTTAACACATACCACACAGGATAACACCAGGAAGCTAGAGAGAACTCACTGGAATAGAGGTCTGCAATCTTGGAGTTATGTGGAGTCCTGGATTCATTCCAGAAGTAGCTCCATTAAATTGATTTCCTATGGCCAAGGTTATCAATTAAAAATAAAACAGATCAATTCACCATATTTGATGTCCTTCCTCCAGCAATGCTACAATATAATGAATGTTTATGTAATCTTTGAATGCCATATGATAAATTTATATGATAGTAATATTATTTATATAAAAATTTGCCTTAATCTTGTATCAATACAAATTAATTCTTTTTAATTATGGAGAAGTTTCTTTGTCTTTTGTATCATGTTGTGAAATTAGAAGACATTTAACTATGGTCATTGGAAAGAAAATTTCAGCAAAAAATCAAAACAGAAGTTCATTACATTACAAGCCTAAGAGAAATCCTGAACCAGACATGGATTCATGCAAATGTACGAAAAACTTACACATTTGGTATGAAAAGGTCACATATTCTGTATGGCCACTATTATCAAAATACTGCTGTTTAGAAGCTGTGAGTCAGGTGAGGCCAATGGTTTTTTTGCAAGGAAATCTTGCCATAAGCACATATTCATACTCAATCAAATGTACATCAACTTAACTTTCAAATGGACATGTTGTGTGTTCCTGCAGTGGTGCAATGTATTTGAAACCAGTGAAACACAATGTAGAGGCTTCCCACCAGATGGTAAACTTACTGTGTAATTTCACTTGCATCACTGATAAAATGAGCCAAGTGATAATTCCTTCTGACCTGTCTGCCATAATGTTTAGAAGGGTAAAAAGGAGCAGGTATGTTCCACTTCCTTTCTAGAAAAGCCTGAAATTCCATTGTTATCACAGCAGAAAGGACCAGAGGGTCTGCACTGACTCATTTTAATACCCTTCAATTGAAATATTCTAGTTTTTAGAATCCATTGAGCTTTTGGCTGATTATCATATGCCACAGCTCACATATGGCATAAATAAACCCACTCTTTGCTCTGACAGCCTTTCCTGGTTTGATACATACAATTTATGTCATCATTTATAAAACAGGGAGGCATGGACATTCTATTTTCTTTGTCAGAGGGAAATACAAAGTCTAGCTTTTCTGTTTCATTAAAATGCTCAAATCTTGATTTCTCAAAAGAATTCTCTAAATCTACATAGTTACAAAAAAAAAAACAAAACAAAAAACAAAAAACAAAAAAACAAAAAACAAAAACAAAAAAACCAAAAAAACAAAAAAAAACCAAAAACCAAACAACAAAAAAACCACCCCAAAACCAAAACCAACCAAAAAACCAACACAGAAGCACTTTTAACTTTTAAGGCTTTAAATGTCCAAAACCTTTATCAAACACACTCATGCATCTAAAATGCTCTATTAGATGCTTCATTTAAAAATGCAAATGAAGACAGTGGCTTGCTAAATGCTTTAGAGATGTTATGATAACTTGGAAATAATTGCTAATAACATGACACTTTGCCACTGGTAGATCAGACAGCTGTAGGGAAAACAGTTTGCTTTACTCTGTTAAAATACTTTCGTAAAATATCTGATCACTCTGCCAAGCAAAGCATTTCAGAGGTGTTAAGCAGTAGGAAAATACATGCCCAAATAGATATTTGAAGGAGCTGCAAATAAGAGTGACAGAAAATTCATCTCCTTCACTGTAAATTTGGGAGATGAGATTTTAAAATATTCTTCACAGACTCTGTTACACAAGTCTCCAAAGGATCACTGAGGGCTGGCCAATGAAAATCGAGCCAAATCCTCTCAAGCATCCTTAAGAAAGCATCAGAGAAAGTAAACAAACAAAAAAACCCAACAGAGTATCTAATTATGTATTACAAGTGCACTTAAAATGACAATTTTTTCTCTTTAATTTTAGACACAATGTAAATTTCTTTTATTATCTGGTGGGGCTGCAGTACATATTCTCAAAATTTTACCTGTTTCCAGCAGACACATGCTTGTTTTAGTCTTTTAAAAACTTGTACAGGGTGTGTTCTTCAATTCTAAGAGAGGATCAATGATGTCATTCTCTTTTCTTATTATTCCAAGTTATTACTGTTCTGGATCAATAGGTTAATTTAATAATTTCTATGTAATTAACCACCTTTTCCATAATTGTAATATGTTCTGGTGGAAGGACACATTACTTTAAACATGATACCTGTTATATCTATTATACCATTAGACTACCAGTTCTTTAGATACAATTTCCCACATATGCTCTCATTTTTCTTTTCCTGATTCAATCAGTAATAAGTAGGTCTTAATTTATCAATAAAACTCTGTTCAACTCAATTTTATTGCCAGAATAAGTGATTGGACTTCAAAAATATTCAGCTCCGAGACAGTGAGTCTTTTTGAAAACCTGAAGCAGATTTATGTGCCCAAGTATGAAGACTTGAAACTGACTCTAATGTTTGAGCAGTTACTTATTTGATTCTTTATTTTGTAATGAAATATACTAAAATACAGAATGGCCACACATGTCAAAGGGTCATTGAATCATAGACAGCCAAGTTATATTGAATCATTTCTCTGGTACTATTAAACCCATAGAGAAAATGTGAATATGGTCTCTCCTATTGCTGAATGTCCAGCACTTTCAAATATCCTTTTTGCTTATCCTGTATTGTGTATATTACACAATACATTTAGTGTAATTTAGGGTCATTGCAGTAGCCATCTAAGCTACTTAGGCCAATTTTAGAACCATATGTCTAAGGGAGAGGTTTCTGTGCTAGGTACTTCTGGCTTCCACAATTGTCCCCATGCAAATGTTTTATAAGCACCATTCACTGGGGTCTATGTAGCCCATTTAGATCCTCACACATGGGAATGAGAGCTAAAAATAGCTTTTCATGCTCTCAGCCCTAGCCTCCTGGTTCAAGTCAGCATCTGGAGAACAGAATAAGATTTATCAAAACATAGATGGAACTTCTGTACCTACATACCAGAAGTTATCAGGCAGCCTCAGTGTTCTTGAGCTCTAATTATCAGCTTCACAGCAGCTAACCTTTATTTTATTAAGGATTAAATATTTCCAAGTTGTAAATATCCTCAGCCAAAATATTTTTCTTACCCAGAAACTGTCCATCTTTTACTGCTATTTTGGGCTTTGGGGAGCTCACAAATGGAATTGAATGTGATCTATTATGAAACATGCTGTTAAAAATAAAACGTTAGAAATAGCACGTTTCTCTCTAGCAGGGAATGATTGATTATTGCAGCATATAAAAACCAGGATGCTAGCAAAATACAGTAAAGAACCATGTTAGAGTTGCTGCATATAAAACCAGAATATTTTGTTGCTTAAAACAGCATATACTTTCCAAAACAAGGACGCAACTGCCTAGAAAATATTTTAAGTTGTAAGGACAGAAATGCTGATATTTCTTATGATACATCGGGTTCACTTGTCTTTTCTTAGACATATTTACAGCCATCAGTTTTAAAAATAATTATGCTGAAGAATATCTGTTGCTTATCATCTGCTGTTGTGAAAATTTTTGTCATCTTAGAAATGTCTAATGGCAAAATTATTTTTAAAAAGAAGATTTCTTACCCTGACATTATAGTAAACCTCTTTGTTTTCCTTTCTTGAACACAAAAGAAGAGAAATAGTCCTAAAAATCAGGCAGCATGTTTAAGTTTAGCTGGTTTAGGTAATACCTATCTTTGAATTTATGGGGGTAATTTTGCTCTTGATGCCAACTTCTTTGCTCTAACTCTATTCTTGGCATCATAACCACATTTCTGGGGCAAAATACCAATTTAAAACTGGAGCACACACCTTGTCAATCCTAGTACCACTGAAAGCTGAGTTAGGATATCTTGCTCTGCTGCTCTTGCAGTGGCATTACAAAGAAATGTAAACAAGATTCATCATGGAACTGGAAAACACATTACCAGACTTGAAAGCATGTTACAATTTCTGCTATAAGGCCACCCTGTCTTGACAATGGAACTCTGTTGCCTAGTTAAATACACTGTTGTTAAACATACCTCTCATAAATATCTATGGGGTATTGGAAGAACAACTTAAAAACTGCAGAAACTACAAACCCTGAGTTTTAGAGTATCTGTGTCTTTTCTATTGTGTGGAAGTGCATGAATTGAGAGTTCAGTTTTACCACTACCATAGGTGATCATAATCTGTTGATCTCAGTTCAGTTTTTCTTCCAACGTCATAGGTGAATCTGACCTTGCATTCGGTGTGTGACATTGTGTAGCCAAACAAATAATCATGAAATGCATCTAGACAGCCATGCTGAGTTTTTGTTAGACAGCTTTCAGAAGTTGTTTTATTTGTATGTTTTTTACTCAAATTTTCAAAGCTGCCTAACACAGAAAGTTACGCTTATGGGGAAATATTCACCCTGTACTATGACATTAACAAGACATCTGATTCTGTGAAGTGAAATTCTTCACATTCCTGAATTTACAGACATATTTTGAAGGCGACAGTTCTTTCCAGTTTCTCATAGGCTAAGTGATATATTGTACCTCTCCTTGAAACTGAAAAGCAGGCATACAAACCTATAAAGTCGCAAACTTTTGTTCAGAGGCTTTATGAAGGAATTTGAACTCAAAATACTGAAAATTCTACTGTTGCTATTTCTAAACTCAAATCTACACCATGCTGGGAGCCTATAATTTCATGACTGATTTCTGTGAGCAAGCATATGAATTTAAAGGGAAAAGGAAATGAGAACTCAATGAGTTTGATGTTTTCAAGAAATGTAGATGCTCTTCACCAATATATTTAATTATCCTTCACAGTAATTATTAATGAGTATAATTTGAAGGGCAGACAATGTTTTCACCAATTCCTTTCTCCTACAGTGTGCTTCTAGCATATCTGTATCTTCTGAATACTTTTTCCAAACTTGGTCACTTTTAATGGTTTCTAGTTAGCCAAATTGTTTCTACTGATTTCCACTGATTTCCAATTTTCAGATTTTGTAGACATTTTGGCTTTTAGTTATAATTAACAGTGGAAAGAGTTTTTCTTTTCTTAATTTCAAAGGTATTCCCAGATTGGGAAAATTATTTCCCACCTGATTCTAATAATAGCATGTTTGAGTGGGTTGTGCTTTCAAGCATACTGTGTCTGAGTGCTTTGCCAACAGTAAAATCAGGGTAACCTACCTTAAGTTCCTAAAATGCCTGGCTCTTGTATAAGTGCACCAGAAAACCATATGAATGAGAATAAACTCACAGCCAGTGAATCCTATTGGCCAGAGAAGACTGAAGTTTCCTTTGTCCCTTGGACTGGGTTGGGTGTTTTCTAAAATGATTGTTAAACAAAGTAGACCCTTAACCTTGCTCCTCTCCAAAGCTGCTGGAACTGCCTTCACACAGTGGCAAGAAAGGTACAGATTCCCTTCACTGGTGAACTGAAGAAGTTGCTCAGTATCTTCAGTCAGGGTTGTAGGGTTAAGACACAATATGGGTCCTATATTACAGTAGTTGTTCTGGGTTTTGTGGCTGTGGTTGTGGGTACTAAGAGGTCAAAAAAGAGCATGTATGAAATAGCTAATACTCCTGTACCTCCATCAGTCAGATTCAGTGTCACTTTCTGCTTCAGAAAGTCAGGAAATATTTACCAGTAGCAGAATTAAGCAATAAAAAAATTGGTTAGGGAATGTAAAATACTAAACACAAACTCTGGCTCTTTCGATTGTTGGTGTGTCTTTGTGTATCTGAATGACAGAGAAAGCAAATCTTTCCAGCTTCTCTTTTTAAGCTAGAAAAATCTGTTTCTTGGTTGTATCTGAAATATTTAAGCATTAAATAAGATAACTGTTGCTGTCAATTTTTTTCCTAACATTTGAAAGTCTGCTTCTTTTTTAACTCTGTCAAAGACTTTGGGGAAGAAAATAAATTAAACTTCTGCTCATCTAAGCAGGTTTCATTTTTTAATGTGTTGTATAAATTCAAACAAATCTGTTCCTCTCTTTCAGGATGGTGGGTTTCCTTGTCAAAATTCTCAAAGATCTGTTGCTCTCTTTAAGCTCACTGAGAAAACTGCTTAAGAGATTTAAAACTTTGTGTGATCATCTATTAGTAATTTTTTCTAAGATACATGAACCCTATCATTAGTTTTCTGAGGCATTATAACTTCCCTCATTGGGCAAAACCATTGAAAGAAAATCTCATCAAAATAAATGTGTATCTGATCATCGCTCATGTACATTCAGAGTTTGAATTAAGTTAACTTTTGAAGTACAAATCACTCAGTGCATTTCTGTGATAATAATCCAGCACAGTAGCTTTAATATAGAATTTGCTTTTAAGTGCCATGAAGTGATTTTTAAGAGAATTTTGGGGTTCTGTTTAGTCAGCAGAAACCCCATCTATTTCATAAATACATTAAAGCCATCTATAAAAATACTCAATATACTAGCTAGTGCACATGGAAATATTGTTTTGAGGCTCAAAATTCCTCTCTTTATTAAGAATAGAGTGTTCAAAATTACCAGTTGAATTTATCTAAAGACTTTTACTGGAGGAAAAACCTTGAAGACAGTCGGCAAATAAAAAAATATACATACACCCCATATAATATACATATACCCCATATACACCCATAAAAAACCATGTGAAAGGCTGGGTACCAAACACATGCATTTCATGTGACAGCATTTTCTTTTTCCAATATTTGTTTCTAGTTTCTCTTTTGAAATCTGCTGACTTTCTTACATATGTAAGAAACTGCAATACACCAGGGAAACCTAGGCCAGATGACTAAAAACCTGTTCTTGCAGCATATGCTTGGTCAGACTTGTCTCACTTAGCTAAAGCTGGTCATTGGCATTGGCAGAACAAGCTATACAAGAATCTTTGACTTCCAGGCAGGAAACTGCATGAGTCTCTCTCCCGTTTTTTTACTGAGACATAATCAAAGGTGGGCTCCAGGAGGGGTGCAGACTGTAGTGTACCAGCAAGTTTCTTCTCACTGCCTGCCATGTCTGTTAACTGGAACAGTTTTCTAGTTATGAGAAACACTGATATCAAGTGAAGAGTGGACTCAAGAAGGATTTAGGGAGCAGCATTCCAATGTCAGTTATGCTGAAGACTTTGAGAGTTTTGACACTGCTGTACTCTACAAGTATACAGGAGACTGGATTTCATTCCTAGTGTTGCACTAGTTGTCAAAAATTTTTAGAAACACTCTAATGAATGGGTCTTTAGTCTTACCTAGAATTTTTATCTATTACTGAGCAAGTCATTATGGCAAAAGCCCACGCCAGAGAATTTCAAATATATCCAGACTCAGACAAGGACTTCTTAAGGCCTCCCTATGAGAGGAGGACACTAAATCTTCAGTATCCTAGATTACTGGCCTACTATGAGAAATACACCTCATTCTTTTAAAATTTTAAAGTGAACTTTCATACTCTCTGCCCCCCATTGATGTGTCACTGTCTGCTAATTACTGAGTAAGAATTTAGGGTTTATTTAGTTTATTTTAGAATTCAGTGTCATTTTTTAAATTAATTTAATTTGGTTTTGGAAGCTGATAATTTCTGATTTGTTCATCGACTGACATGACATTGACTTGCTTCAAACCATGAAAGCCCAGAGATTTCTCTGTAATTATTTAAGACACATTGTTTAGAATCATAACTTATGAAATTAAAAACACTTATGCTACCCTTATAAGCAGTGCTAAGATCCTGTTAGGCTTAAACTTCATGTTGGCAAGGATTAATGCTGGAAACTGAATCGCTCTCCCTCCATTGAAATGGAGTTAGTCTCTAGTAACCATATTTTTCAAGGTCTCATGTCCAATGAATTAGCTTCGGATTTTCAGAAGGTTCATTGCTCATGCCATATTCTACCAAATTTCAGTTGTTTATATGTTTCTAGTAGGAGAAAAAATATTTAAAAAAACGTCCCTTATTAGTATGTGTGCTTATATACTAAACCAGCAGATGTTACGTAAATATTTTTGTTTGTCCCTGTTTCCATAGGTTATTCATAAAAGTACAGTCTAAGGGTATGCAAGAGCTTATCTAGTCAAACTCCCTGCTGAGGGCAGTATCAGATGTATCAAATCATTCCTGACAATTGTTCATATATCTGTTTGTGAGATGCACCAGTGATAAGGGATTTACAGTCTCAAAAGGAGTTTTTTTCACAGGGTAATATATCACTAACTGTATTGTTAGAGGTTTGGATTTTTATTTTTTTCTGGTTGGTTGGATTTTGGGGTTTTTTGGGGTTTTGTTTATGTCTGACCTATTTCTCCTTACTACTATTGTATCTTCTACTATTATATGTTACACTGTTTCTGGTATATATTTCTCTTTGTAACAGCCTTTTACATATTTGAAGAGTGAAATAATAGATATTGAATCAGGGAGAAGAACCAGCTCTCCTTCTCCTTCTCACAGAGGGTGTCAATTAGTTAAAATTTAATGGTTTAATTTCTGTGTTTGTTTTTCTTGCTGATTTCATTTTTACATTCACTGAAGTTTCACCACCGACATTTGCCCAAGGTCCTGTAGCCTAGCATGAGCCCAGGAAATGCTGAAAGAGCTTGAGGAAACATCAGGCTCACCCATCTTTAGGCATAAATCATTGGGCCCATCCTGCTGCTCACAAGGGTCTTCTGCTCAGTGCAGTTTCACAGTATCAAGCAGGCTTTGCTGCATGCAGATATCACCGAGCAGAACACAGCTGATATCATCAGAGATGCTGAACTGAGTAGTCTTTTAAATCAATCCTCTTTGCATTGAGTGTGTTTTCTTAGCATTCTAATTTTATCACATCATGAATGCTCCAGCTGAAAGCAATGTTTGACAGTTGATTTGAGGAAATCTTATTTCAGTTTTAAACTCGGAACCAGAATCATTGTAGACCTGCTCAGCCAAGGGTCTCATAAAAATTTTAAGAATGACATGCATGGAGAGTTGTGAGGCTTAAATAGTTCCGTATCTTGAGATTTTATTGTGGTGTTTACTAGAAATGCTCTGTTTCCTGTGATAGTTACACACATTTGTTGCAGTGTCCACCTATGCTGTGTGATCTACTCTGCAATTTTAAAATAAAAATCCAAGTTGTATTAAAATACTTCTAAATTATGATTTTTTAAATTTTTTACCCCCAGCAGTCATGCAAATGTCAGGCTTTGGAAAGACAGACTGATACATCTGTGGTTCTGAGTACAGACAATTGTCATTAGTAAGAAATCTTTAGACCAAAAGAAAATACTGAAGTTTGTCTTAGAATCTCTCAAAACACCAAACAGTGGTTTTGGACAGAGATTGCTGGAATAATGAATTATTTGCATATCATTTGCCTAGGACCTAAAAGAGGTCACTTTGTTCTCTGACTAGAACTGATGACAGTGTGTTTCCATTTATTGTGGCGTATAGAGAAAAAATATTTTCATCTATGGTATCTTATTCTTCAGGCCACTGTGTTGATTCTTGACTTGTACAAGTGAAAATAAAACAGTGATTACTGTTGTAATCAGTTAAAATACCCTGGTGTGGACACTGCAAATAAATGGAGCATCAGTACTGATTCATGTCTGTCCTCTTAATCTATTCTTAATCTATAAGCCTCTAGTTTCCAAGAACTTTCTTTAATTGCATCTTATCTTCAGAATGTATATTATCTCCTTGGATATAAGAATTATTTCTTTAAATCTCTATTAGAAAATGGAATGACTAGTGGAATAATTTTAACAGCTACATAGGGAGGAAAAGAAAACAATTTTCATGTTCTAGTAAAGTTCACCTTCTGGTTTTTGAAGAAGTTATTTTTGTTATTCTCTAGCACATCATTTGTATAAAACTAAAATAAATATTAAAATTTCTAAAATTTAAAATACTAAGAAGACAATAAAATCATATTTTCTGACACTTCAGCAAAGCAGGTGTCTCTAGTCTGACAACTGGACCCATAAGTCACGTAACTGTGTTTTAGGTAAAGTCTTGGTGATGAGTCAAACACTTGCCAAAGCAACAGATGACAATTACATTTCTCAAGAGGTCTTCATCCATCACCTATGGATGATGTTTAGCCTTCTTATCAAGTCTGGAGTCAAGCTGGAGTTAGGCAAAAGAATACAGGAACAAAAATGTCTCATGAGAGCTCCCTGATGCTTGTGCTGCCTTTTGGATTCTGGTACAAGCGGAAGTATCCAGTGGCAAGTGCCTTGGAAGGTTGGAAGAGACCTCATGAGGGCATTTAACCTGAGTTCTCTGCTCAAGCTGGGTCAGCTAAAGCAGGTTTCCATTGACTGTGTCCAGGTACATTTTCAGTATCTCCATGGATCTGAGTATCTTGGGTAACTTCTTTACCATCTCTGTAAGACACACCCAAGCCTTCTCTCTCAATGGCTAAACAGTCAACTTCCTCAGCCTCTCCCTGTACTTTACTGCAGTCCATTTATTAGCTCTGACCCATTGCTGAATTGGCTCCAAGTAACCCCCATCTTCCTTTTACTGTGGAGACCAGAACCTAAGACAGCACTCCAAACTTGTCTCACCAACACTGAGTGGAAGGAAAAGATCGCCCACCTTGACCTATCAGCAATGCTTTTCCTAATGCAGTTGGACTTTTTTGCTGTGAGGATGCATTACTGACTCATGTTCAGCTTGTTCTTCACCAAGATCCCAGGGTCCTTCTCTACAGAACCACTTTCAAGCTGGTCAGTCCCCAGCATGTACTGTTGCCTGGGATTAGTCATCCTGGAGTTTTTCATGGTGTGCTCACTGTTTTGAGTACAAGTCCAGGAATAGATGACATATTCCTAGTAGACTTGGACAGATGTTTTGACCAAAACTTTTCTAACATTTACAGAATATTGACAAAGACAAAATGTCTTTCAATACAACCTTCCCAGAGATCAGATGAAACATTATCCAAGCATAATGGCTTTTTGGTGACTTTGGCACATGTTCAAACTATTGAAAAACTAGATGAAGGGTAAGGAGGATTATTCTTTTGCCACTCTGTTCTCCCTTTGTGAATTTCCTTAGTGTCTCCCATACTTTGAATCCAGGTTTCTGCTGAATAAAGACCAGTGTTGACTTACTACACAGTTGCCTTTAGAAATGGAAAACCAGAGATTTTGAGATGGCAATGGTATCTACCACTTGTAAGACAGTCATGTCTGGAAAAATCAAATTCTGCTTGCTAGTCTGCAAAATATTCCTTAGAGATACCGTGAGTATCTTGAAATGTGTCAATCCAGCTTTTCTTGGCTGAGACTGCTGAGGACTTTGATAGCTGCCAAATGAGTACAGCTCAGCCAGAAAAAAGAGGGAAAGGCAAGAGCCAGGGCCTGGGCCCTAACAAGAAGCCTGTACCTACACACCAGAGAACTGATTGCAGGGCTGGTCTCTGGCATAGCATGGAACAACGTAAGTATACAGAGATTAAGGGTTTAGTGGTAGGACTGATAGCGATGCAGCTATGTGGATTCAGACTGTTGTGAAAGAAAAAAATACACAGAGGCAGAGTAATTATTGACTTAGTTTCTTATATTTGAGAACAGGAAGAACATACTGAACAAGCCCAAATCTGTGATGCCCTATTTGTTAGCTGGTGATAGGTAGACAAGTTGGGTACGTGATTCACTTCACACCCTGGAAAAGACAGTGTTCAAATGCAAAATAAGGTTTTTTGTCCTTTTTAAACTGTTCCTCAACCTTTAAGATGCACTCAGCTCAGTTTCTCAGATCTTATAATGAGTTTGGGATTTGCTTGTTATTTCTCTTTTTCTAATTAACGCTGCAAATCCCCAATGTGTCTAATAGCCCACTGACTCTCTAGGATATGACTCCCTATGGGAAATTTTGTAGGATGCTTTTAAGAATTGTTATTATTTAAAAGTAGCTGTTGCCAAAATCTACTTTTGCTGACTGAGCATCTTTGCTTTATAGCGCAGCTGAGAACTTCCCCTTCTTTCTACAAACACCCTGACAAAGGAAACACAGAAAACATATCCTATGAACCTCATCTGACTGAGTCTCATTCAAGTTATGGAGTGCAGCTCCATGAGTTTGACTTTTCTAGTGATCTTGGCAGCACCAAAGTAGATAGTACAGGAACATAGGCAAACGTTTTCTACATGTCATGGTGAGAGTAATTCAGGTGCAGGTGATTTAACATCTAGGCAGTCTCAGAAAGAACACTGCAGAGACAACAGAAAGGTGAAGCAATTAGAGCTGCTTCAGCCTTTTGTTCTCTTTGGTGCAATTATAATTCAATAGCCCATATTGCCAGAAATAAATCCAGGCTGAAGAAAATAACCTGAGAGAAAGAATGGAAGAGATAAAAAACTCACAAGAAACTATAAATGTAGGAAATCATATTTGAACTCTGGATATGGGAAACCAATGTAAAGGGATGCAGACAGCACTGTCATTTTCTATTTGCTGACAGAGTGTACCAGAAAAACTGAAGGTAGTCTTAGTTTGCAATACAGTTTAATGAGTTTCATGTTTTTCAGTTAGCCTTGGCAAGGAAGATGACTGTAAACTTATATTGTTATAAAAAAACCACAGTCTGCATAAAATGATAATACGCAAGAGACACTTAACTCATTATCCTAATTTCCTGGGCATACAGAGTGAAAATGAGTTTGTACAAACACTCTAACGGAAAATCTAAAGAAATCTGATAAGATTTCAGTCTGGGGCTGGGACTGGAGTGAGAAACTGGCATATTACTGGAAGATTCTGACTTGACCCTTTATAACAAAACAACAATTTTGAATTTTCAGTTTGAAATAAGGCAGTAAAATGTTATTAATATTAAAAAGATACTGAAAATAGTAATAGCTACTGATGTCTTTAGAATCTGAAAGATATTGTCAGAATAAATTTATGCATAAAAAGGAAACTAGTGAATATAGTAACTAGAAAAAAATGCAGAAATATGGAAAGAGGACTTGTAATTAGGATAAATGTATATCCAACTGTGATTATATCAGGAGTATACACTCATTTACTCATTCAACAAGGTAAATAAGTATGGGCAGAGAACTGCACTAAAACAGTGACCCTCCTTCTAATTACAGAAGTGCCTCATTCAGTGATAATGTGTGCATCTTTAACAAGTACTATACTGAGTGAATTGAGTGAACAGGAATAAGAGAGATGCTTACTAGAGAAAAAGGTGACAGAATTTTCAGGTATTTATGCAAAATAATTAAACAAGTATCTTATAAAAAATAGTAATTTCTGCTGCTTCGAAACAGAAGTTTTGAAGCCTAAAGGGTGATGTATATTTGCAATACTTCTTTTTCCCTAAAGTCTATTCTAAAAGTAAATCAAACATTTTGGTTGTGCCTTGACTGAAAAAAGCAGCGATGTTGCCAGTTTAAAAAGAATGCTATGTTCCTCCTATATCTTCCATTTTTCAAAGCAACAATAAAGCAAGTTTCCAACCTTCATCTCTCAAACTTTACAGTGGTATTACCTTAAAAAACCCCAAATGCACGAAATGGCCCTTAATGACAAGTTACAGCTTAGGCTGTAAACCTCTATTTAGGTACAGTATCATTAAAATATTTGTCTTATACTGCCCCTGTAATTTTAATCTTTTTTGATCCAAGACACAAAATTTCATCAATAACTGGTCATGTAGCAGCTTAGCCAGAAGCAAGATCTAGTTCAATTCAAACAGTAGCTTGACAAATAGAATTCTTATTGTAAAATTATGTAGAATACAGCTCTCTCTTACCATGAACAATCCGCATACATTGGCCCTGCCAACAATAATATTAAGAACGTGCATGATGATCAATAACGAAGTTTTCTACTGCACTTCATTCTGCTTTGCAAAAGTAATATTTTACAGCATTAAAAAAATCTATGTGTGTTATTGCTCTGTTTTCATCCTAGCAAGTTCTTTAGGTGCTGATGATAATGGCCAGTATTTTATTGTATAAGTCATATTGACAGCAGAAAGTAGCTTTGTCTCTGGATGGTAAGTTATTATAGAAAATCAGGCAGATTATCTTGTGGTTAAAATTCTGCAATCAGTGATAGGAGCTTCTTATCACTGCAGTAGGTTCCTTTCATGAGATTGGATCAATTGCTTGAAATCAAGCCTCCCACAGTGTCCTGAAGAGTGTCCAGAGTAAAGCCAGGCTTCTTATAAAACTCTTAGCTCATTTTATCACCTGACAAGAGCTAGATGTTCAGAGCAGTTCAAAAGCCAGAGACATACACTTTTATGAAGGCACATAAAAAATGCTGGGGAAGAAATACAGTGCTAGTCCTTTTAATATAGCAGGTCCTTACCTGTGTGTATATTTACTCTCTAGTCTTATTTCCCCACCTTTCAAATGGGGACAATACTGAATGTGTCTGCATAGAGGATGAAGGGAGTGAAGATGAAGTGATTTGACTTTAATGTAATTTTTAAGTTTTATGCTGGCAAAAAATATTATATGGATAATAAATTGAGAAACAAAGAAAAGAGAAATTGTTTTCCAAATATCTTATTTCTTACTTATTTTTACAGGAAAATTTTCATTGTCAACAGCCTTTACTGTTTGTCTTTTCTGGGAGACTGCAGCAGAAAGAGTTTTTGACTGCATTTTGTCCCCACATTCTCACATTTTGTACTATGCCAATACCAGGGATGAATCCTACATAGTTTACTCTTGATTGCATTATATACTGCAATATTGCTATTTTAGCCCTCCAAAGCTTCAGGAATATAAATTAGATGTGTATCTTTCTTGTCCTATTTGCAGACTCCTGGGATACCTGGAGTATATGAGATATTGTAGTCTAAGACTAGTTTCAGAAAGCAAAATGTTAACCAAGGTACAAAACTCATTGCGGATACTCTGGAACCTTTTCCTGTTTCCTTGTAAAATCTTCAAATGAGGTGAATATGAGTATGCTTTTCTTCTGATTTATAGGAAATAATAAACTCTCCCTAATTTAGAGAATGTAGAATTGCAGCAAAGGTTTTTAAAATAAATCTTTCCTGACAATTATAGCTAAGCATACCCCTTAAAGAGACAAGCAGAATTGTCCAGAGGACAGCCATTAATCAAATGTTTGCAGGGTTTATTTTTAAATAAGAAAGTGTGGGGTTTTTACTTAATAACAAAACATGAGGGCAGTCTGCTATTTTTAATTATTTGCTTATTGATAACTGAGCTTGCAGATACATCTTTCCCAAATTTGCTTTCAGTTCTTCCCCTCTATACCTGCTGGTGATAAATAATGTTGCCTTATGTGGTCTATTGCAAGGCCATTTATATCATTCTCTGAATTGGTGGATATTTTTAGTCATGTTTAAAATACTAAGAGCTGTTGGCTACTGCCAAGATAAGTAAGCAGAGAATACTGTCACTGTAGGGTTTGCTTTGTCTGTTGCTGCTTAGGAAACAGTCACAAGTCACGCACTGATTGACAGGGCCTCTCTGCTGCTCTTGACAACTATCAGGAGGGTTGTCATGTAGTTTAAATTACTTGCATAAGAATGGGGGAAAAAAGAATGGAGATTCATTATTCACAGCACTTTCACAGTAACCATAATCCCTGGGCTTTTCAGAAAAACTGATATGTAAACTATGAAATCTTTTCTATGCTTATCCACACATTTCCAGAGTATAGCAAACTACAGAGCAGTGAACAGGAAACTACTCTAGAAACAGTACTACTGTTTTTAGGAAAGGGGATCAATAATGGTTTATTACTACCATTATCTAGCATGACCATAGGCACTGGACTAAATAATTGAAAAATTTATCCTGCCCAATTTTGTGCTTATCCCAATTTCCAAATTAAAATCATATCTAGCCTAGAGCAATTGAAGCTATTGCTTACTCAAGAGTTCTGCCTGTATAGAATATTTCCCTTTGTCTTGTAGGGGAGACACTCTTTGTGTTCAAAAATAAAACCTAACACTCAGCAGCTTTCTTGGCTATGAGATCTATCCAATCCCACAACTTGTGCAAGCAGCACAAGCTTGCCAGAGGCATCTGCTGCTCATTTTTGGAGTGATAGAACAGCATATCCCATAATGTCTCCAGTGATTCCTCATGGAGCCCAGTTCAGTCTAACAGTTTCTGTACAGAAAGAAAGCTTTCCTAGTCTCCATAGAAGAAAATAATTTGAAAGGAATGGCATTCAGGTGATTCACCTGATTTGAAGGCTGTTAGTAGAGTTTTTTGTAACAGGAGGCATATTGTATGCCAGCAAATAGAACATAAGGAAATAGACCCGGAGCTTAAATTTCAAGCTCATAAACTGCCATGAAATGGTAAGATTTGTTTCTTATTCTAGTTCATAAGATGAAATTAGACAGGTGAGCTGCAACCTGATAATTCCCTGTAATGCATAGAATTGCTATATTGGAATGATAAACTGTGGATGAATCATACCCCAGCAAAATTCTGTCATTTTTACTTCAGTAGACCAATAGACCCAAGATAGACCTTAGAAAGAAATAACAAAGTAATTTAATCAAAATTTTGAATCATTTAAACCATACTAGTATTTCACTACCCTTGACATGCTGATAAAAGCTTTTCTCATGAGTACCTTAAAGCAGATATGTTCTGACAAGCCTTTATTCCACATTGAGAATCTATGGAAACCATGTGAAAGCAGTTGGCTTCCAGATCATCCTAGACACATAAAATGTTTGGCTTCAACTAGCTGACTTCAAATCAGTTAGCTAGTTAATTCTCATTCACCAAGCGGGATTATATTCTGCAAAGTTAGAGAGATCTGAAAGCAAATGCCTTCTGATCTTAATAGCAAAAAATGTGGTTCTAGTATGAAAATAGAACTAAAGACATGGAAAACAGAATATTATAAAGTACTGCCCTTCCAGTGTCCCAAGAATCACCTTTTTTTTTCGTATTTCTTAAAATATCTAAACATCAAACCCTTCAACGCTCCACATATCTGTAAATTAATTTTCACTTCTAATTTTGGCCTATACATTGACAGGAAAATGCAAAGCAGTCCTGCCAAAAACCAAAGTCTTTATAATTCACTTTCTTATTGAAATCAGGAGTATCATGATTTTCCCACCATCTCTCACACATCTCATCACTCACAATACCCCATTTTATGAGACTCTTAATCCCACCTGAAATACTTAATAGGTTTTGACAGTTGCAGCAAGATGTAGATTACTAAATTACTTAGGTTACATAATAAATTTATTACCTAAACCAAGCATCCTTACATTAGAGAGCTAGTAACATGCATTGTATTTATAGGCTTTATGCCTTTCTTTTTGGCAACTTATTTTTAGCTGTTATATCCCATCTTTCTGATTCTAGAGGTAGTGAAAATCAACTGGTTATGAGATCAGTAGGTTAATGTATATTTAAACTATTTGGGTGTCAGAAGAAATGAATAGTTTTAGGTCAATGGAAGATATACTGATCTTTTTAATGGTTATATTTAATTTTTTCTTCTACCTCAAATACCTTACTCTACCAATGTACTTATTTGAACGCATTTTTATTAATTTCATATTTATGTCTTATGTATGTGACAAAGTGACCCCTGAAATAGAAGTAGTGCAATGATTACAAAGGCTGCTCTACAGAGAGTTTGGAGTATTTTTCTATCGCTTAACTCTTTCTCTGGCCACATGTGGTAACCATTTGTATGCTTTTAAAAGTTCTTTCTCATTTCTCAAAAAATTTGCTGGAATCAAATAAAAAAAATTATTTGGAGTGGAGTATGGATCAGTGACCTTTTTTGCCTTTAAGAATAGAGTAATTAAAAGTTTGCTTCAAAATGGATTACCAAAGTGCCTTTGAATCCTTAGGACAACAGGTGCTTTTGTACTTGAAGCTATATTTGAGTTGCATGTGAGATGTTTATATTTATTACATGATGCTTATATTTATTACATATTATCCTATGGACATGAATGTTGTTTTGGTTAGATGCAGTGCTTTTACTTAGATTTCACATAAGTGCATAAGTATGACAAGAAAAAAGAAGACAATAGAATAAATGCATTAATATGAATTTCCAAAACCTCAGTGCTTTTCTCGTTGCTGTAATCACAAGCAGTCCACAAGCTTATCTCGCACATGAGAGTCTCTGGTGCTCCAGAGGATCTGTAGCATGACTTGAAATGCCAGCAAAATAGTGCCAGCACTGTGAAGAACTAGATAACGTGTACGTGCTTAGTCACTGTGTGAAAAGTGATTATATTTAGAAGAAAACTTGGAAGGGCCATATCTACTTAAATAGGTGGTGATTCTGGGGAAAACCCTCCACAGCCTCTCAGTGTTCAGTAGTACATGATCAGAGAGTGACAAAGCCACAGAATCACAGAATAGTTAATGTTGGAAGGGAGCACATGAGATCATCCAGTCCCACTTGTCTGCTCAAGCAGGGTCACTAAGAACAAGTTACTCAGGACGCTGCCCAGTTCTCCAAAGGGGAAGCAAACTCCACAGCCTCTCTGGGTTGCTGTGCTTGATGACCTTTACTCCACCTGTCAGGTACACATTGATATGTATACACATTCGTACACATTAACATGTGTTTTATGAAAATATAATAATTGTCATGATATAATGGCCTAATTAAAAAAAAAAGTTATACCATGCACTGTGTGTAAACCAACAAGATGAGATAGTATAGGAGATCACTAATTTTTACTACTTTATTTACCACTTGATTCCTTTTCTGATTCTTTCCTGTCTCTCATTTTCAGGAGGCAATAGTGTTTCTAAATAGCAACTTCAGTAGTACGATGAATAAATCTCCACTTAAAAAAAGAGAGTACAAGGAACCAGAAGACTTAGTAAGTCTTGACAAGTGCACCTGGGTTTCTGCCAGTAAATTTGGTTATTGGGATGACCTAGAAAAGACTTAGACTTTTGTTTAAAAGACCACAGAAGGGTCCTATTTGACTTTTGAGCAGGCAGTAAAAGTTTTGATTTCAGAGGAAGAGTAAGTTTAGTGGGATGCTCCTGGAGAGGACAGCACGTAAAGGAGTGAGCTTTGTGCACTTGCAGAGTGTCGACAAGTTTGGGAAATATTCAGGATGAAGATGAAAGTCATATTGGCAAGAGGTTAAAATTTATTGAGTACACAGAAATTTCTTTGGATGTGTAGCGTTGGAAGATCCATTGGCAAGTGCTTTCAGGAAGAGGCCCCAGGAGATAATGAAAGATTTCAAGGGAAAAAGGAATCCAGAAGTGTGTGTGTGGGGGAAGTCTGTATTTAATGTTAGGCCTCAACAGTGTTTGTAATATTTATTTGTTTTTCAGTTTTGCTGTGCAGAAAAATCTGAATGCTGCACAATGCCGACTCATAGGGCAGCATTATGTCTACTGCATTAATTTTCTAGAGCTACTTATATCTAACCATACGTTACTGCAGTTGTTCATTTTATTGTAGAGACATCAACTGAAATGTGAATTTCATTTCTGTGTTGTGTCTGTAGCCCACTAATGAAGTCTTAGAGTGGCAGTTTTTCATATGCTTTTGTAAATCTCCAGGAAATGTCTTTCTTAATGCTCTTGGCTCATACTTGTCTCTTTCAATCACGATTGAAAGATTAAATGTTAAAAAAAAAGGGAAAGCTGAAACCATAAATACTGTGAGGGCCTTAGTTCCCTGACTCATCAATTGATTTTCATATGGAAAGTCTGAGATGTGAAGTGCGATGCTATTACATATTTGTCCCTGAAGAATTAAGCAGCTTACAGAAAAGCCTTCACCAAGGTGACCTCCCATTCTGAGCTGAACAGAAGCAAAAGCTCTTGCTTAATGTCACTAAATTCTCATTCTTTCTCTGTTTTCTCCACAGTGATGAATAACACATGTAATAAGAATGTATAGGAGGTTCAATGTGTGAACTATGCTTGTGTTGCAATATTTAAAGAGAATTTTGATTATTGTGATGGTGGCAAGTCAAGGAAAATGAGCTCAAGTTAGTCATACAAGTAGAAATAAAGAATAATGCTAGTTGCCTTAGCACTGTGAAAATAACACTTTATGAATTCTTCATAATCAAGCAACGCTTCATTTCCTGACCCTGTGAACACCTTGCTGCATGACGGTCTCCTACGTAACAAACATAATCAAACATCTGTATGCCCTGAATTAACTAGACCTGCAGCTGGTCAGCCATCTGCAGAGTAGTTGTCCTCATGGGACTGTCTGCCTATTCACTTAATATTTGTTTTTCTGTTAAACTCTAATGTTGGTGATGGATTTTGTATGTCTACCTCTTAGTCAATGTTCTGTTTAATCTTTTTTGGTGATTATATGTATGGGCTAACTATCAAAGTGGTAGTGCTGGGGATTGGTGGTTGGCCTTGATAATCTTGAAGGTCTCTTCCAACCTGGAAAATTCTATGATTGCATAACTGAAATCTTGAAATGAGGATAGGGAAGAATGATGAACTTAAAGCTTTCAAGGTGAATTTTGTGATTCACAAGTACTATATGCAGCTTATGTTTTATGCAAGTATTGTGAACAGATTTATAGACAGATTTTCAATTTGAAAGTTAATGAAATACTGATGAATATTTGGAGTCTGTTATATCACAATTATCTTAAATATTACACTAGTTAATCTTTGTGTATAAATCTAATTTCCTTGTGTTCTACCACATTTCTGACAGTTACAGAATATTGTAAGGCACATTTCAATGCTTTCAGTTCTTGAAAGGAGGCAAACAAACATTTTAAATACCTGCATCACTGGCAATGGAATAAAATCAGATAGGATCCCCAGAGAGCTATGCTTTGCAAGTCATCAAAATCAATTCCAACACCCATGAACTGAGAGCTAATGCTGCTGTTAATTTTACAGTTGGGTTCCATTCTAGTATATAAAGCATCATCTCAAGACAGTAACTGCTTAGGGTTTCTGTTGCTCTAATTTGTGGACAAGAAATTTTGGAATCAAAGAAAATTATTAGCGTACCTTTAGAACAGGTTAGAAGAAAAATCCGACAGAGAACAGTGGTAGCATTACCGTTACAAACAACAGCTTTCTCTAATAATTTCATAGGGAAAGTTTCTGGTGCCAATTTCCTCATACTTTGTAGTTAAAGCTAAGCTCTTCCTAGGTCAGCAGCTGTCCTGGGTTGTAGTGTGGGATGTACCCAAAGTATTTATTCTATCATCATCTTCATGAACTGTTGAAACCAAGTGAGGCACTACTCTAGTGTAGGGGTGTCTTCTGCTCATGGCCCATCAACGACTTGCCCATGACTCACAGGTAACTCCCTCCAGGAGGTATCTCTGTTTAATGGGCCATCAAGGACCCACTTCACAACTCATCATCCCATTGTGAGATGCTCTGCCCAGGGGGAGGAGCCAAGCATTCTCACCTGGATATAATCTGGGATTTGAGACAGGACAAGCAGCCCTGACCCACTGGATTCCCAGAGGAGCAGAGCTACCAGACCTTCCTACAAGACCACTGCTTCAGGAAGACCATCTCATCTGGACTGCTTCGACTATCCCGCTCAGGTTGTGTTCTGACTCTGTCAGTGGTCCTTTGTGTTATCGCATTTATTTTATTTTATTTTTACCTTTTTACCTTTTTTTTCTTATTAAATTATATTTCTGACTTGGAGCCTCTCATTCGTTTTGCTTTCAAACCACGACAGCAGTGCTCCCTTGTTAGTCACTCATTCTGAATTTCACATGTTAATTATCTTTTTTCTTTTGGAAACTCTTCCTTCTACATCTAAAATGCATTTGAGTTTTAAGAGTTTTCACTCTTTTCCAACTCCCACTGTGATTTTAATATTTACACATTATGTTGTAAGCACTGTGAATATAAGTCTTAAGACTTTCTTTTGAATCAACTCTGACTTATTTTTAGTTGTGTTCAATATAACTTCAGCACATCTAAGATTTATTCTTAGTCTCAATGACTTTTGTTGGCTCTTAACATACATTTTTCTGCATTTCCTAATTTTGCAGTTCCCTTAGGCAAATGTATGCATTTTGCATTTCTTCAAATTTCCTAATATATTGATATTGACCTGCATTTTTATCTTAATTTCTTGACAGATCTACATTTAAAATTTGGGGGCAGGGAGAAAAATGGTTTAGATCAACTTGCTCTTCTAAAATCCTACATGTAGGACACATGAATATTAATCTAAATAACTTGAAACAAATCTGAGACTTGTGGATGCTAATCTTATGTTGGTAATGTTGACTTTTCAAACTGTCATTCATAAACTAGTAAACAGAAGCTGATGGAGCAGCATTAGCTAACCCAGTACCAAAGTCAAGTTCCCAGCCAAGTGACAATTCTTAGCCTTGTGCTTCTGAGACTAGATGGAAGAACTAAGGGTTAAATCTGTCTGGATTGCTCTGCAATTTCTTCAGTAATTGAATACATAAAGACTCAACTAGAAATAGGTGTCATCTGCCCATTTCTCCTCTGCATAGCAAGAACTGGTAAATGTGGTGGTGGAGGCAGTGAATCACAGCTTACATCTCCTGCATGCTTTCCCCCATTCTGACCCCAGCTCAGTAGTCCAAGCTTGTGCTGATCAGCTTATTCATCTCAATCATGTTTGAAGGAATATACTCTAATGTACCCTTCTAATGATATGCATGACATAAATAGCAGGGTTGGGGGAAGAATGTTTTTCCTTACTGGCCTTTGTGTGCCACTTCTCCTGACTGAGATCCTGGGACTTCCTTAATTGGAATTTTATCTTCCATTTTATAGCAAATTTAAGGTATTGTGCCTCCTGTTCTTGAGAACAGGAACTTGATGTTTTTCTTAGGTCAAACCTGTGTTAGATTTTTTTGCTATGAGAATTTTAGGGTAGGCTTTTGGTTGCATAATTCTGTACTGGCAGAAGACCACCAGCGAGCTATGCTGTATAGCTGTACCTACAGGCCTCAAAAGAGTTTTGCTGTGTTAACTTTTGTTTATCTGTGTCACTGGCTAAAACTACTTTGTGGGAAACAGTCTTTGCCAGGAGAAAAGGTATCTACACTTCAGGATGTAAAGCTACAGTTGTAGGTATCTTCTACTGTGTAGCAGGATTGTCTAGTATGGTACCTGGAGCAGAAGAGATATGCTGCACAAGCAGGTGTATCAAAAGCTTGAATACCTCTGTAATTAGTGTGAGTACATCAAAAATGAGTTCACTTGAATAAATCCACAGGGACTTACTAAGAGCTGTAGACTGAGGTAATTCATTTATCACTAGCTCTATTGCTGATATGTCAGCATATATATGGTGATAAGAACCCAAAGGACTTGTAGGCTCTGTGTAATTCAGATAGGCAAAATTTGACTTTTACCAATGCTATTACTAACTGCTATAACTTCTTAAATTTTGGTTTCCCTGTTTTGAGCAAACCTAATAGTTTGATTATATGTTTTCAAATGCTGACACATTTTAGAGTTACATGGAAATTTGAAAAAAAAAACTTTCTAATAAGCTTTCTTCTCTTACAAATGTCGATTGTAAAACTGATTAAAGCCTGTCTTCTTTAAATTTTGTGATTTAGTATTAAGAACCAATGGTTCAGACTGACCTTCTGTAACTTTTAATAAAGCCAGTGAAAAGCCTTGTAAGTAAGGAAGCTGTTGAAAAGCCAAGTGATTTATTACAAAAACAGTCAGACCCAGTAAGCTGGAAAGGTCAAGCTGACAAAAATCTAGACTCAGAAATGCTGCTACAACATAAGAAGGCAATATCAGGAGAAAAGCAAAAAACAAATGAGAGTATTTCTGGGAAAAATACAGATCTGTTAGCTAAGAAAACAATGTATTTGTCCTGCAATGTTCTCATTTCAAAAAGCTCCCTGTGGAGGGGCTTTTCTATAGAGTAGGAACTTGAATGCAGTTGATGCTTCTGAAAGAAAATATGGGGGAAGGACTGAAGCAAGGGAAATCCACTGCATAACAACTAACAACAGTAGTTAAGATATTCAGTACTATAGAATACCATACTCAAGATTTTCTTCTGGGCTAGTCATGGTAGAAATTAGGAACCTTCTGTACCCAGCTATAAAGTGAGCATTTTTGCTAATAGGGAAAAAGAGGGAACTGGGAAGGTAGGAAATTTGGGTAAATTACTTCTGCTAGATCCTTAAATGATCTAATGATCAAAAATGGTCCTGGTCAGATGATTCTCAAATATTTCAGTGAACATACTGATATTTCTGATAATATTTTGTGTGTTTGTTTATTTTACTTGTGTCAACCAGGAATTCATCCTGGAGGAGTTGGTGGGCTTATGCAAGTCAAGAAGTAAAGGAGTGTCAGTATGTTGTAGTTTTATAGAGATTGTAGAGAGAGCAAGAAGCTAGATGGCATGAATGGTTACTGAATCTGTTTCCATTTTAGTAACTTTACAAGCAGAAGATTTGAGAATTTCCATATAAAACTCTTCTTTGTGAATGAGTTTTCTGGTTTTAAATGTAATATACATTACTAAAGATAAACTCTTTCTTTTGCATTTCAGTCAAAGTGTACCATAAATAACTTCCAGTTTGTTTAAACAAATCCATACATCTCCTGATCTTTACAGGAGTTACAAAGTGAGGATGGGACTTGGAAGTCATCATTCTTAAGTTTTTTTACAATAAACAATGGATGGCAGTTTAACAAATGTGTGCAGCATCAAGGCAATTCTATTAAGAGAATCTATCCTGGCTTGGGGAACTGAAGTGTATCATACAACAGACCAAGTTCTGGATGACTTTATACATTACTGATCAATGACATACAGAATGATCAAAATATTCCTTTTTCTGATGGAAAAAATGATTGTCAAAGACAGAAGAAAAAACTGCATTTATGTCACTAGTATTTGTACTGAAAGCCCTCAGTGGAAGACTTCAGCCTTTGGTAATATAGCTGTCAATAGATTTGCCTTTCACGTTTCTTTTCTGTGGGTTTTATTTTTTTTTCTATTTTCTGCTTAATTTAAAAATTTTGCCATTTCATATTGCTATATGGGCTGTAGTTTAAAAACTGTAGGTTGAATAGGGTGGAAAATCACTCCATTCTTTAAGCATACAAGGATTCTAGAACATATGGTTTCACTAGAAAAATATATTAGCCTTATTATCATGTAAGGAAACGTATTATATGCTCAAGTGCTTAAGAGTATGTGCTTAGATTTGAGATCTGAACAAGTTACCCTATTATTTAAGAAAATGCACCAGAAAGTCTGGGGTAATTGTACAGATCAAGAAAATATATGAGGAACTAGGCTGTGCATCTTCCTTGGTTATTTAAATACAAAGGCTTGTCCTTGCATTTGCACTGGTGCTAATGAACCAGTCAAATATTTGAGTTAAACACACCAAATCTTGCTGAAACAAACTATGCTTTGTGGATTGTCCTCTAACTACATCTGACCTTTCTAGGCTGGCTGTGTACTCATTTATGTGAGCATCTGAACACCATTTCATTGTTTTAAGCTGTCTTACAAGTAGATACTTTTCTACCTAGGAAACACATGATGTTAGTCGGTTTTAACATAAAAAAGTGCTCAGTGTGGATAAATAGTATCATGTGTTTTAACCACAAAATTCTGTGCTTTAATTGAATGAGAATGTTCATGCAGGCCTTTCCAGTGCTGATTAGTTAAGTAGGAGTTTGAACATCTGCAATAAACTTGTACATGAAATTGCAGTACATTATTTAGCTAGCAGTAGTTTTCAGTTCCTTCTGTGTCTCACTAATAGTATTTTGCTCTTTTCGAGATCAGTGGGAACTGTGCTAAGGATATAACAACTTAATGTAGCTAATTCTGTGAAAACGTGAAAATGAAAATATTCTCTCCATTTCAATATATGGATAGAATTCTCATTTAAAAAATATGCTAGGTTTGTGTTGATAGTTGGAGAAAATACAAAGGAACATAAAAGAAGAAAAAATATCACTTATTTTGAAAAAAGTCCAGTATTATTTTATGATATTCTCAATTTTTACATTTCTTTCTCTGAGGAAAATAATAATCCTCCACCAATGACTGATGGACATTTGGAATTAGACTTGTTCAGGGACAGACACAGTCATTCTTTGTTAAAAAGATTAAGTGATGCATGAGTGCTATGTACCTAAGAGTATCAAATCACCTCTTTAATTTTGTCAAATAATTTTAAGGGCATGCGGGGGCTCATAATCCTTTTTGATCTTTTTTCCTTGTTCAGAGACAAGCTACAAATTCTTAATAGAGAATAATATTTATTTTTTTTCTTGGCGATTACAGTCCAGTTGATAATTATGTCACATTAACAAGCTGAATAATCCAGACTGTTAGACAAGCACAGCTTTTTCATCACCAGCTACTAAAAGCTATTTGAACTAATGACTGATCTTTGAGCCAACCTTCCCACTGCCCCATGACACTCTCATAATCCCACTTGAAACTCATTTCTGGTCCATTCCCAAAAGTAGCTAAAATTACACTGCCACAGCTGTCTTCTTGGTTTTTGGGTGAGTTTTTTTGGTTTTTGTTTTGTTGGGGTTTTTGTTATTATTCCACTCAGAATGTCATGTACCTTGATCTAAATACCTTGGCCTTCTTTTACAAATCCAGTTCTCTAACAGAGCCCTGTTAAAATGGATTAAGGATGCCTTTATAGCTCTGTAATATCTAAACACTGTGCAGTGAAAGTACTATTTTGGCATATATTACTACCATAATTAAATATATTATCCCTAAAACTGTATTCCTTAAGCTGAGAAATATATTATCCATGAAAGTGTTTTACTTAAATCAAACCCATGCATTCTTTTTGTGTTTCAAGTAACATAGTTGCATCTTGCTCTGTTGCCTTTTACAGACACTATTTTTAGAACTCTTTTCAAAAGAACAAACATACCATTAAAATAACGTGCAGGCATAGAGATGAATTCTTGCTATGTTTGATGAGAAAATGTAGTCATGAAGTCTGTTTTGTATTTAAAATGTTATTTCACACATTACTAAAACTTAAAGTAAAAAAAAAAAATGTATCTGTTTACACTGAATATCAGGAAGTACCCAACTGTGGAGACAGCTTTTTTGTTTAGCAAAAGTTTTAAAGACTCCACTTCTTAGATAATCAGCCTTGTGATAAGGAATCCCAAAGTACTATTTGCTGGCAAATAGCAATTACTTTCTGCTTTGCATTGGACCATCTCTTCTGAATTTTTAAAGGACCAAAATTATACAACAGAAAGGACAAAGACAACTGTTCATACGTGGAGCAAAGAGAAATCAGAGCAACTATGAATTTACATATTTTGCCCCATGCTGACTGTGTTGCCTGGAGCTTGCTATAAATTCTCTGTCTAAATAGACAGGCAATGTTGCAAAAAATGGTATGCTTTGGTATTCATGAATGCATGGAATTCTCCATTGAATTTCATCTTTAACGAAGATTTTATAAGATAAGAACAGTTTTCTTGTTTCCCATGTGCAAGTTTTCCCTCATGGGATTTTAAAGTTTACGCAAACTATTGGTTTATGGGAATATTTCATTAATTGTCATTTGTCCTGGTATGTGTTTCTATTTCTAACATCCAGTATATTTTGTCACTTATATTTTTCACTCAAATCTGATTTTCTCAGCTCTCATGCTCTGGAATGTTCTTTTCCCACCACTTTATTCCAACAGCGGGTACATCTAGAAGTGTTCTTTGACATCTGCTAGACCACAGAATAGCAGTTTAGGCAACCTGGAATTCTCATTACTTGAGAAATCTAAAACAATTCAAAGCAAAAAAAAAATAGTGTATGCAGCAACACCTGTATCAACAAGGTCTGGATTCAACAACTTTTAAAACCTTTTTGAACCCTGACCTCATTTGGGTAATTTTTGAATGACCCTGAGCAGGGTTATAGTAAAGAGGGGAAGATTTAACTTTTTTGTTATATTTTGATTGTTTGCTTGGGTGTTTTCTGGTTATAAAACTAGAAGGTAAGCCTAATTATTTTTCAAAACAGCTTTGAGGTTTTGCTCAGTACACTTCCGGCCTTAGATGTGACGTATTGTCTGTCTGCCAGCAAAGATTAAAATACAAGAAGTGTTTACCTCCCCTGTATTGCACAGGGTATGAAATAAAGAAGCTTATCATGAGACAAAAATTACAACTTAATCCCCAGCCATCAATCACTTGTTCTGATACTTATTTAATGTATGCCTCACAGTACTCTGAGATTGGTGGGTTTTTAAAGATTTGTAGTGGGGTTTTTTTTCTCTTTCCTCTAGTTGGTCTGAGTGACATTTGCAAAAAAGTGGGTCTGTTCCTGTACCTGTAAAACTTAACAACAGTTTTGTCACCCTCACTAAAGTGAGTAGATGCAAGCTAAGGTGTAGGAGAACAAAAAAAAAGTGTAATCCATTATTATACTTGTCTGGAATGTTAGAATATTCATTTCAACCTTATTTCCTATGAGTAATGGGAAAAGTATATTTAGAATTTAGGTCTTCTTACTGGAACACTACCTTTATGGTTTGTTCATACTGGCTCTTTATTCCCAATAAAATATGATTTGCATAGCTAACTAGTAAATGTTTATGGTAATCTTTGAGTTGTCCAAACTTAAAGAACCAGATTTCGATTGTGATAGCTGGAGTGCTATTTGAACTTTCATCAGAAACTCAATGCTAGGGGTAGTATGCTTCAGATTAATAATACTTTCATGATGAATTTTTATAATTACTTGTTCACTTACTAAAGCAGCTACAATGTTTTCTAGAACCTTAAATTTTTTAATATCCATAGCCCAGGTGTTAGGCCTTAGAGCTAGGGAAAACTGGTTGAAGGTTACTACTTGGAAGTATAAATTCAAAATCCAACTAGCTGGATGGCTCAGTCATAGTATTTTACTGGATTTGTATATTTTCACTTACTCACCAAAATACATCTGTAGCAATATTTCAAAAATAGCTAGCCCTTAGGAATTCCCATATTTGTTTCAAATTTAGCATATTTATGCAATAATTCAGCAGGTCCTCATTCGTCAGCATTCCCTACTGGTTATTCATTACTTGCCTTTTTTCAAAGTTGAGGTCATGTGGCTGATGGAACCAATTACTTGCATCAAGACTAAATAACAAATAAACAAGGAAAATTAACTAAAATACACAAATAGTCAAGAAATGTTTACAGAAAATAGAATGCATATAGCAGAATACTTTAAATGTGTCAAATTCTTCAGCTGTCATTGAGAGAACTGTCATTTAATTAATAACACATTATTGCCTTAGAGAGGGAGGTATACATATATATCATACTGGAACTCAAAAGTGAATATGTAAGTGCTTAAATACAGAGGAAAATTACCAAATCCTACAAAGTTTGAAACTCAGCTAAGCTGTCATTTTATCCTAAACTTATACTTCCATTCAAGGTCTGAAAAAGGGGGAAAAAAAATCTCATTATGGCAGATGTTTTTCAAATGAAACTTTTTAAACTGCAACTGAATATTAGAATTTGCACAATCTCAAGGCCATTGAAAAGGACAACATTTTTCAAATTAATTACAGAGGAAAATTTTGGTTATATGCATAACCTCTTATCTAGTCAGATGAGAAGTTAACATGCCTTATTATTAATAATATATGAATAATCGATCTTATTTAGTTCATTAATGGTTTAAAAAGTCCACTTAAATTTGCAGATGATAGCAGGCTGGTAAGGGCTGCAGAATGTCCGATGTGGATGAGATGATAGTTGAGATGAGACAGGTTAAAGATAATTAGAGGTAGAGAAGCATGACTTCTGAAGATATAGCAAACTGAGTTTATTAACCTAGAGCACCAAAAGGAAATCAAACAATGGAGCAAAGGAAATTAATAAACCCATCCCTATGTCCAAAAAGACAAGATCTGTAGCTTGAAAGATTTAGCTTGACTGTGCTAGGAAAAGTTTTTGGAGATGAGCATAATTATATAGTGGAAGAACTGCAAGGGAACATATGTAATCACTATTTTTCATTTGAATCACATTCTGCTGCATTTGTTCACTTAAAAGGCAAGTGGAGATGATAATGAAAATAAAACAAATGTAGAAAACTAACATCTATTTGGAATAAAAATATTGGTCTTCTGAAATGATTCAAAGAAAAGTAAATATGATTATTCTGAGAAAAGTCAGCCACATCCTTGGAAGTTCAGCCTGAGGACACTCTAACTTCTCAGGATTGTCTGTACTCCGTACATACAAAACTGAGCCCTAGAATTAAGGCTATTGACCGGAAGGCAGTTCAAAAAGCATCTGCTGTAATTGGTAAGATTTAAACTGATGTCAGTGATACTTGTGGATTGAGAAGCAGAACAAACAGAAACCTGTCAATGGCCAATGAACGCAACATTTGCAGGGAGTTCTTAGGATGCTTTGACTATGCTTGGGTAATAATAGACGTTCCTACATATGTCTGAGTGTCACCATAAAGAGAAAGTTCTATTTACTGAGAGTTAGTTGGGTGCTACTTGACTTATATACTATGAGAATTTTTGTATTATATAAAATATTCTGTATTAATTATTTAAAATCCCCCTATGTACATTAAGAGCTTCAGTTGAGCATATTAAAAGGTGTCTTGCTAGGCTGAGACATGACACAGTCAAGCAACAGGATTCCCTTGTGACAGCATTTTAAAAGATGACACTCCTTTTCAATACAACAGAAAAAAAAGTTCAGTCATGTAAAAGAAATTATTTGAGATTAAAACTGGTATAGATTATGACTCATAATAAGGCAAGAACCTGGTTTTCCTTTTACTTTGAAGATTTTCCCGAAGTGACGGTAACTGCAATATAATATGAGTACTCAGATAATAAACACAAATGAAACAGGAAAAGACAGTTAAAAAGTGCATTTCTCACCCAGCAAACTACTAACAATTTAACAAGAGGATAGGTATTCTTTCTCTTCCCATGTCTTAAAGGAAACAAGAATCCCAAACTGGTGAATTCACTGAGTGTAAGTAAAAGAGGCACTAAGTCTTTAGCTGTGTAGGATCTGCACAATTGCAGAGGAACAGTTTCAGAGAAAAAAATAGTCAGTCTCTGCAATATGGACTGATACATATTTCTGCCATGGGTAGCACAAGACCTCTATAGAATATTTAAGCTAAGAAGCTGGTTCCTTTAGTGCCAGAATGGTTTATCTTCTGGTCCCTTGGAAAAAAAGAAGAGTAAGAACATACTATATTGGACTGAAAGCAGCATCTGATATTGAAGGATATAATATCTAATTATCTGTTAAAAATGGAGTGTGTTGGTGTACACCTATAATGAACCAAAGGCGTCTTTCCATAGAGACAGTATTAAATAAGTATTTAAGGACTTCTTGCTGGCAATCTAGCAAACACCTTCATTTTGTTGTTTACAAAGGTAGTGTTAGTATTTGAACTGGTCAGAAATATTTTGTTTACTTAGAGGCAGCTTTATTTTTTATGACAGACCCTACAAATTAATAACTCGAGGTGTTGATAGATATAGAGTTGTGGGGGATTACAAAAATACAAGCATATAGAATTCTAAGAAGGGGGCTTCCACTACCTCAAGTAAGGATGAGCTTACAACTCTCTTCATAGAAGTCATTTCACAGATAACTAGAGTTTGGCTTTAAGACTTAAATTAGTGTCCTATAGAGTATAAGTATGTCTTCTCCCTGCTCTTCTGTGAATTTTGTTCCAAGACTGTCACTTTATTGTATTCTTTTAGGAACAAGTCAAGGAATGGTGGCCATTTGGCTAACGTCTTCTCTTCCATATTGCTGTGGGTCGTGTGAGAAATGTATTTTGATGAAACTGGAAAGAACAATTTATTTCTCTTCAATACAACCATATATTTTTCTTAAGGAGCAATGGTGCTTCACACTTTTTCTATATATAAACTGTATATTAAACGTAGTGTTCAGCTTTAAATTATGGAATATAGCTCCCTCATCTGTCCGATTCAGTGCATGAAAATATGTCAAAAGCCAAATAAGTTTATGCTCAGTAGTGCATCTTCCCTTTTTTCACCAAAGGTTTTGCCTGGTTTTAGACCTGTTTATAAAGTACACTGGTAGAATAATTTCATTTTTGTGATTTTTATTCAATATTCTCATTTTTTTCTGCAAGATATTCATAATAATAGGGTTAAAAGCGAGCATCACAGAAATTAGACTGAAGTGAAAGTTTCTTTGATGTGTTTCACAGTTTAGAAACCCAAGAAATTTGGCACACATAGTGCTTTATTTGTCCTGTTTCCTGTATTTCCTCAGATTACACCTTATTTACTTTATTTTCTTATTTATTTCTGAGTACTACCTGCTGAACTGACAGAGCTTGGAAGCCTTGACTCTCTGTAGAGGAGTTTCAATGGAAATAACTGAAGTACAAACTTATATGTCAATGTCATATAGTTTAGTCCCTGTCCTTCAGTATTCATCCACAGTACCCATTTCATTGTTTGGTATGTAATTAAAAAGAGTAAACAATTATCCTAAACGGTATCTCCAGTGAAGATGTTCTGGTCTGTACATTGCTGACTTGAATGTACACCATTAAAATCTTTTAATGGGCCAATACAAGTAATTTTGCTGTCATCTATGTTGCTACTGTAATATTTATGACTTTTTATTAGAAACCAAAATGATTTTAATATGACTCTTTTGTGGGAATACAAATACTGAGAATGTCTATTGCCAGCCATTATTCCTTCTATTTAGTACAGTGTAAAATATAGCACACCTATTTTCTATAACATATATGTTCTTTTTTTATCTTCCTGACTGTCAAATTTAACATGATCATCTCAGCTTTTGTCACTGCTGCTTCTGGAGAAATAGTCCTCTGAAAAAATTTAGCTATATGCAACTCATATGCCATATATGCCACTCAAACCATCAGGTAGCATGTAAATTTAATTTACTTACACAACACTGACATTTAAAGAGAGAGAATTAACTTCATGTTTTATGATGCACTATAGCAATATCACAAGTGACTTCCATTCTGAAAAGCCAGCGAGATGTTTTGGTAGAGAAGCTGAGAATTTCTTAAAAAATGATTGGAGAGCCCATGATCCAAACTGTTTGCATTGCTCATGTATTAGAACTATGTATTCTAAAGTTGTCTCATGTCGAGTTGAAGTAGTACATGAGAAGTAATGAGATGTATTGATATGCCAAATAATGACTTTTGGATGACCCAGTGTCCTCAAAACTGTTTACTCAGTTATCATCAGTTCTGTGATTTTTGAGCGCTTGGCAGTCCTCGCCATCCCTGCCACTGTAAACACTCTTGCAATATAACTATGACTTAAATGCTAAGTGTCAGTTTGGCCCTTTGTACTTCACCTGTGGGCAAATCAAAAGCAGAAACACCAGATTTTTCTCTTTGTTTAGATTACTTAAAAAATAAAGCATCAACTGCCTACACAGCTAGGGTGTGACGAATTATGACAGAATAATAAAAACAGTCTCTTTTCCCTCTATCTCACTGATGAAGAAAAGGCCTTTCAAAAGTCCAGGAACAGGGGTAGGAAATTAAGAGCAGGTGCTCTGCCCTAAATATGAGCTACGTGGTTCTATATGGTTCACAGTGATCAATCTAGTATGTTGAGTGGTGTTAATGTTTAACAGTTTTTCTCCATTGGGTAAACATGAGACTCACTCTGAGTTGTGGTTGTGTGGGTCTCTCTGTCTCAGGTCTTCTGGATTCAGTGAACCCTACATTTTATTTTCACTTTTCCTTCCACTGAAGTGAAACCTGTGTGACTGCAACTCTGCAAAATCTTGCTGATATTGTCCATGGGGCTTGTTTTCTGGCAAACACTTCTTTTGACCTTGTTTTTTCTTCATTCTTCCCTTATGCCAAAATAGTCTCAACAAGATCACAGAAAATCTTGGAACTTGGGTATAAACATGCTGTGACCATTGGCCATCTGGATGCTCTCAATCACAAATGTAGGAAAGCGTGGGTTTTTCGGTTGGTTGGTAGTAGGGGGCTTTTTTGTTCGTTTTCTTGTTTGTTGTTGGATTGCTGTTTGTTTGTTTGTTTGTTTTATGCTAGCCATTACTAATAGGCATGTCCAGAATATCTGGAAAATTATTGATTGATGAAATTCAGAAATTTACCCTTTTATATTAAACTCTAACAAGGAATTAAATTTCTTTTCAGCCTTTGGAGTCTAATGGGTCATTGCTGTTTTCAAGAGTGAAAGTTCCAAATGTCTGTCATACCATATGGGATGTAACGTTAGATTATCTGAGCACATTAGTGACATGTTAGCATTTTACATTTAATTCATGTGTACCTTAAGTTCCAACAGCAGAGTCCCCATTGCCCTGCAGGCCATGCTAGCTGAATGAATGTGATTGATTATTCTAGTTATATGGGACAAAGTACAGTTTCATGACATTTAACATAGGTGGAATGTTGGTGTGTGCCATTGAATAATAAGTTTAAATATAGTTTGCTGAACCAGCATTTGACGTAGCTTTTAAAAGCTGTCATGGACCAGCCAGAAGAAAATGTCAATTACTACATTCTTAATGCTTTCATAATGTAGCACAGGGGTGTAAAGAGGCATGCGTATTTTTATCCTTTTATTCTTTCATTCTGTTCCTTTAAATCCTAGTTACATGATAAATGTTCACGCTCTAGTTTGCATAAAACAAAGCTTGGTTTCAATCTTTTAGCCAATTGCAACATCTGCCCTACAAGGTTTTTCCGTTTTGTATACAGGCTTCCCTGAAGATATAAATATGGTCTTCCTAATAAACACATTTGAAATGTCTCCAGAGAGAGAAGCTTCTATAGAGTGATTAGGATGTGGCATTACGAGACTCAATAAAAATGTTTGATTTACCTTACCATGCGAGATGGAGCTCACCATGATTTTGATATAAATCTAGCACCAAAAGCAGTGTAAGTAAGAGCAGAATATGGTTCCTGATCTTTTCATAGTAATAGTGCCTTAAAACTAGAAATGCAAGAGATTCTCCTTTATGTAATGAGGCATACTTGTGAGCAATGCTTCCATGAGCCCAGGGAGTGGGTGCACAGACAAGTATTTCTGTCTCTTGGTATAACAAGGGGATATCCCATGAAGCGATCCTTTATGATACTTATCATGGAAGTAAAATATGTGAAAGTAAACTGTAAAAAGTACTAGGTCTCTTGATTTTTAAAAATAAATCTTTGCTTGGTAGTGCAGTCTGCTATAGTGTAATAGGGCAAGTGTTAGGAAGCTCTTTAGAAGCTCAGGTTAATCCATCTAAGACCCCTTACTACCCTTAGTTTAGAATAATAGTAATGTCTTAGTGAGTTAGGTCTGTTTCATACTTGACTTTAAGTGCATACCTGGCCACAGTCAAACTTTCCAATCCAGCCAGTGTAAAAGCATTTGTAACCTGTTTGGTTTGCAGTTACAGGGTGTGAATGGGAGGGTGACTCTGGTCTCCCAGGCACTGTAAGTTTTTCTATAGGAAGCTGTTGTGTGTTTTGTAAGTTTGGACAAGAAGGTATTAGAATAATGAATAAGAATAAATGACATAACGGTCTTTTGGGGGCAGAGTACAGTTTTGGGGCCATAAGACACCTAAATTTGGTACAGTTAACAGCACCAAAACTACTGATGCAAGGCTTAAGACTTCCTTTATGATTATGTTACTTTCCTACATGCACTTTACACTTCTTCATTCATATTCTGTGCGTTTGAAATATGTCATATTTTTAGAGAACTTGCTGATAAAGAGTCTAAAGTTAGAAATGCATCTCACTGAAAAGTAAACTTTGATAGAGATGCCATCACTGATGTCACGCTCAAAAGAGGTGACTGGTAGTTGTGGTATTCACAGATCCCAAAGCTGAGGCCACACATTGAGTCTCAGAAGTGTTTTTGAGGTGTGGTGCCCAGGAGGCTTCATAACGTTAGTGTTCTCTAAAATTACATTTCCATAATTTAAAACAGAGATTCAGATCTGTTCTAAATTCAAGATGGTGACAGAGAGGGTAATACTCTGTAGTTAATAGGGTCATTAAAATCACAGTCTATTTTTTTCCTATGTAGGTACATACGTTTACGTATCAGTCACAGTGTAGTGCAAAGTCAATGTTTATCACTATTTCTAGGTGAAGCTACTGTTTGATGGTATTTGACCTGAATGCAAACACTAGCTCTGATTTCACTTTGCCATTGAATCCTACTCTAACTGAAATTTTAGAAGAGCTTTTCAGCCTATAAAGATTTCTCTGAAAAGCAACTTTTGGAAAGCCTGAGCATGAAATTAATTTCATCAGGTCCCTTGCAGTTTTATATCTTTAAAGTGTGGTCACTTAGGAGAATAGAATGGAAAATTGGTCTGTTCACTTCTAGTTCATTGGTTTACATCTGGTCAGGATGGTAATAGCACTTTTTCTGTATAATTTGGTGATTATTTGACAATCTGTGTTAAAGATTTTTTTGGTTATTGAAGATCTGTTCATCCAGGTCTTCAAATGTACTGAAAATGGTGTCATTTTCCATAAGCCCTGTAAAATGTTTTTAAAGGAAATAGGTGAATGACCCCTTAGATTAAATTTACTGATGCATATTAATACTAGTACTAATACCAATCTTATAATAATAATGAATCTTTCATGGTGTTTCATTTTTTTTTTTTTGGGGGGCGGGGGGGGCAGCCAGGCTGTGTGCTATATATCTTGATTTTAAGAACAAACTCTTCTCTTCAATGGAAGGAACAGCAGAGCTGAATGCTTTATAGTGATGCAGAGAGACAGGCTAGGATATTGTTTGTTACACAATTGAGAACATTTTGGTTATAGAAGCTCAAATTGCTGAAACTGATCCTGATGGTAAGGATACCCAATTATCTAAATTTTATCTTACTGTTTGTTGAGAAGAAATGTCAAAGGGTTGAAGGAAATTTTGATGAGAAATTCATGTTAAAAATTTAACTGTAGAAGCACTTGCTGTTGAACTGAGTACTATTAAAGTAAATTGGAACTAATTACATTTCAGGATGTATTTTATAAGTCCCAGCAAAGGCTGGTACTTAAAAGTAAGACATCCATCTACTGTTGCCTTTCATTAGAAGTTAGGCATCTAATTTCTAGCTCAAGGTATCAGAGACAATGAATGTCAAAAAAAATCATGACTGAATATATGAGAACTTTTTGAACAATGTTGGTCCAGAGAAGGTCTCACCAATACTAAGTTGAAAATATCCATCTTCATTTTGGTCCTTCCCGATAAGCAGAGTCAGCTATCAGAGACAGTCCAAATAAGCGTAATGAAAATTTGTACATTACGCAGAGTATCAGTTTTCCTATATGCCAAATATTGATCTGGTATTAGCATTCTTCATACCAATAGCTCTCTCATGACAGGCTGGACAAACTTTCAAATATCAGTGAAAGTGTTACTATTACTACTTTTTTTTTTTTTTTTTTTTTTTTTTTTCAGCTAGTGCAATGTTTCCATTTTGTTGCGAAAAAATGGATCCGTAAAAGCTACAATTCCTCCCATGTGCTAACACTATTCTAATGAAGTAACATACAGTGAACTTGGATTCTGAGCATTTTTACATGAGTTTGTCACTGATAGAAGCCATCAGCTGAAAGGAGACAATGAATTAAACTACTCCTTGTCAGAGACATGAAAAGATTATCTATTCACAATGAACTAAAAGTATAATGTGGGATTTCCATGTAGCTGTGAGTATCCAGTTGAGCACATGAAATCTCTCAATTATCTTGCTCAAAGCATTATGTTCCAAGCTCGTCAAAATGAGGGACATTTTAGCATGATTCATGCAAACATACATTTTATGTTTGAAATGCCTAACGCTAATTATAATAACAATCTAAAGAATATCATTATAATAAGTCTAATGATTTTTTCATTTGATCTGTTATTTAGGTCCTATATATTTGTCAAAGAGAAAAAAACCCAAAAGGTGTGTTTCTTTATTCTGGATTCTTGCTTCTTGCAAAAGCTGAGACAAATATTAGGTATTGTGGGACTATGAAAGCTGTCTTTATAACTGAGGAATGAAACAAGCTTGGTGACAGAACCTAATTTATAGATGCTGAATTTTAAAAAGAAAGCATTAAAATTCACAGCATTCTGTTGTATACAGTCCATCTTTCTTTTCAAGCCAATGTACTTCTTAAACTTCAGTTTCACCAAACAGATTACCATTTACTTTACCACTGTACACGCACAATAGACCTGTTTAAGCAGGTCCTGTTGGTGGGTATTGCAGAGCTGGGCGGGTGACAAGCCCGCAGAGCCGCACACATTCGTTATCTGCCGGCGCTGGAGCGCGTCGGGCGCCGCTCACCTCGGCGGGCCGGACCGGCGCACATCCCGAGGCGTGTTGTCCAAAAGGGGATGAAGCGTGCGAGGAGCCCCGCGGGCGGCGCGGGGGAGGATGCTGGGCCCTGCCGCGCCGGGGAGATCGCTCAGGGCTGCCGGGTTGCTACAGCAACCGGGGCTTTGTTTGTACATAGCGGGAGCAGCTGCCTCCCTCCCTCCCTCCCTCCCTCTCGCCCGGCCGCTCCCTCCGCCGCGGGGCTGCTGCAGCCACCGCCACCTTCGCGGGCTCCGGGCGTGGGGATCAGACCGTAAGGACGTGTCTGGTGCTTGGAGAGATCAAGCGCTACCGAAAGAAAAAGGCTGCCATCTGAAACAGTAGCACTCTCTCTGGTATTGTGCTGAGTATTTGTCTTTTCTATTTGCAATTTGTTTGGATCTTTGTGTACCAGAAGGTTTGGGCTAGTAACCCTCTGATTTCAAGGCAGAAGAATGTAACTGGAACTTATGCTTGAGGACCAGTGGTAGTGCAGGTTAACAGCAGGATATCATACGAACTTTCCTCATCCTGTAAACATCTTTGAAGACAGTGTCTTTAACTCAGCCCTTTTTGCCCTACCATTCACATAATTTAAGAACAGATAAATAGGAAGCAAAACCCACTAATATTTGTTCATGAAAGATGAATATTCATCACGTTTATATTAATGTAGGCCTTAGAGAGCTGCTCTTCTAAGCAGATTTGAAGACGGTTATCATAAAGTTGAGTGCCCTTTCATAGCATGCAAATCTGTATCAGTGGCCATAACATTCTTTTCAGAAAATGTGACTAGATAAACATAGATTAGAAGGAGCATAGAAGCTCATAGCAAATTAGTTCTCTGACAACACTGTCTTTTTCCTGTAACGATTGTTGTAAGTTTGCCAAAGCCAGTACGGTTAGTTCAGCAGCCCTCAGAGGGCTGGCAGTAATTGAATGACCAGACTGAAAATTTGTTGACTATTTGCATGCACAACATTTGCATGTACAGAATTTGCACAACTTAACAAGAGTTTCCCTAGAGACATAACCTCCATGTGACCTTCACATATTTTTACCTTTTCTTCATTGTATGAAGCACTAAAAAAAGGAGAAAGTTTGTTCATTTTTTTCAGTTTTAAGAGCTGGGGACAGCAATGGGAAATTCTGAGGATGCGACACCAAAAGAAATACAGATTATGTCTATAAAAGGCCTTCAAACAATGGTAATTTAGCAGTAAATGAAAAGCCTAGCTGTTAACTCTTGGGATTCTTATAATTTTCCAAAACAAAACTAAACCGAGTTAAAATTACATTGAATGTTCCTGATAATGATTTCATTGTAATTATGTTTGGAGAGGAGGACAGTTTACCTCCCTACTGAAGTGATACTGTTCCAGCTATAAAGATGCTTGAGATCTCACAAATGTGAAGGTAGCAGCACAATGAAAGATGATAATTTAGATGATGTTTCACTTGAAAATCCCAACTTTTATGAGTAGCACATTGACTCAGATACCTAGTCTACTCACAAACGAGATCATTTGAGCCTTAAATTCTAGCCAGCTGAGACTGGTTGAGAAAGATGCTTAAAATATATTGAGGATCTCATAGTGAACTCTGCCACAAGAGGAAGAATTGAGACTGTGAAAGTCAAACTAGTAAGCTACCACTCAGATGTATCTGGCTCCTGTCTTGTTCTCAGTTCTTTGATGATGCTTGCTGCCTTTGAGATTACTGGTTTCCCTGAACCTGACCAGTTTTTGTTGGTTTTTTTTTGTTTTTGTTTTTTTTTTAATAGAGGATGCAGTACTTCAATAGTTCAAGATTTATATCTATTTGCCCTCACAAACAGCAAGTAAAACACTGTATATTTTTAAAATAAAAGTGTTGAAAATGGTCTGATTTTACATACTTCACTTGTTTTATCAACCTGCACTTACCATATTTGTGATACACCTCCTGCAGTGATTTTCTAAAGATATAAGTGAATAGCTGACAACATATCTAAAGGTGACATTGTCCCAAATTTTTGTTTCTGTTTAAAGTCCTTAAAGTATAAGGATTATATAGCAGGGGTTTTGTGTCAATAGTGGTGCTTTATCTATGAGAATAGAAACCCTGGACAACTAATCTGGGCAGAAAGTGGATAGAATCAACAGGCTTGTAATTTTACTTGTACAAGAATTTGCTCCTAAGAGACAATCTTTTCCTATAAACATTTAGAGTGAAATATTAATGATATTTTTAGTAGTATCATGCCCATGGCTAAAGAAAGCAACAATGAACAATCAATCAGGAGAAGATAGGTTTTAGGAGTAAAGGCTGTCTTTTCCTGCAGATATTCTATGGGGTTTAAATTATTTTCCAGTATTTCTTATTTTATTTTAATTATTACTATACTTGGCTTCATGTTTTAGAAATTTACATTTAAATTTGTTGACTGTGCCCTGGATATTGAAAACCAGTGAGGGAAAAAATAGAGCATTTCATTTAAAACCAGAGAAAATGCATTCTTCATTAGAAGTTCATCCCCAGGACATAAATTACAATGAGGTTTCACATTAATATTACCTCATTATTTTTCAGCAAAGATATCATAGTACAGCTCCATCTATGATCTGCAATATTCTAAATTATTAAAACCCAACAACAAGTACTATAGTAAATGAACAAAGTTCACATCATCCTCCATTATTCTTTGATTTTAATCACACAGGTGAAACTCATTACCCTGTGAAGTAAAACACAAAGCTCGCTTCAGTGGTGCACAACTGAAATGGAACTTAATCTGTACATTAGTGGTGGTTTCTTTGGGCCATCATCCTACATGAAAGTGAATTTGAAATAATTTGTTAGTTCATGGTATTCTGTAATTCCTGGGAGGGTAAGGGGACGGTTCCAGTGAGAATAACTAAATTCTTGCATTAGAAGCTGTAGTACGTGTGTGCTTCAGACTGGAGGAGAAGCCCCTTTAATGAAATATGGATTCTTGTATTCAGCTTTGTTTTTAAACCCCATTCCCTGTATTAATTATTAATTAGCTACACTGAAATGGATGCAGTTATATTTAGATCACAGCTGCCAGTAACCAAATTTGAAGTGGTTTTCTCTTTTCATATTTTTGTAGAACAAAATGCTGCACTCAGAAGGGTAATTAAAAAAAGTAAAAAAAACCCCACCCCACATAAAATTAATTCTCATAATGAAATATTAAATAAGAAAACAGGTACAGTGAGTGTCTGAATCCCTCTTCACCCTGAGAGAGAAATGAGGGGAAAACAGGGAGTTCTCAACCCTCTAATGGGGAAAGGGGAAACAAGGAAAACAACCTGAACTACCCATTGTTCTTAGGAAGAGAAAAAAATCGTCATCATGAGTAAGAATAGCAAAGGGATTCCCTCCCTGTTCAGAGAGGAGACAGAAGGGGAAGGGAATTCCTTCTCTCCATTGGGAAAGAACAGAAGGGAAGGGAATTCCCTTTGTTGCATTTATGCTTTGAGCTCTAATTAATCTTGAATGTTTTGTACTCCTGCTAACATCAAAGCAGTTCTATACATCAGGCAAATCTTGCTTTCCTTGAACTGAAGAAAGTCAGTCTTGAAATTCTCATGGAACGTATGGATTTATGTCATTGATGTCATGTGGCCAGATGCAGTCCATAACTTAAATAGAATCTAAAAGGGATCTTGGTTGCTTTAGCCCTCAGGCTTGGAGAGATTTTCTGTTACAGCTTAAGATTTGTTTTTCTATGATTTAATTGTCACTTCAGTTAAAGGGCAAGCAGCAGAGGTGCCAGTAGAGCAGCAAAAAGCGCCAGGAGCAACATATGGGACTGAAATTCCTTATAAAGTAAGGATCCCATGAACACAGTTGCCTGCAGGGGGAAGGTCGCATAAACAAATATTTAACAAGGAAAAACAGTAAGGTCTTTGCAGTAACCATACAAATATCCAAAAATAGATAACCAAGCCATGTAAAGCACACAATTTCCCTGGCATGCTGCAGCCCATGTGCACATGCTTGAAATAGTGATGGTAATGCCTCTGTTGTAAAGAGGTTTTGAGCTTTGTAATTCTAGTTTAGGATGACGAAGGAGCAGTGCTGGCTACTGTGACCTTCTAGAAATCCACTTCACATCCCCACTTTTAAGCAAGGTTAGGTCTGACTAATTTTCTGAATGGTTTGATGACTGGAAAAAGTAGCAACTGATCAGATGCCATTGTGATCATGTCACAAGGGAAAGGTTACAATGTTCAAAGACTCTTTTATACATATTTCATTGGTTAAAAGGTTGGATTTCTTATCCTGAAGGAACATCAGGACTTGGTTATTTCTCTTCCCTTTATCTCCTTACTGTTTGTGCAAAGGTAGTGCTAATTAATTCCTGGATGGAAAAATCAGATAATGTATCACCACAGAGAAAACTTGCATTGTTAATTTCTCACTTTTCTGCCCAATTCTGACTATAAGTATGTGCATGCCATAATCACCAATTGATTTCGGACTTGTTACAGTGAGCTGGGACCCAAGCAATTTCAGATCATTTGCTGTAAGTTCCCAGAAGATACAGGTGTTATCTCCACCCAGAATGGACAATATCTTAAATAACACTTAGCATAGGCACAAGAGTTTGTTTTACACAGTTGGCTGAAACTAGGCTGTGGTTCTAGCAATTCTTAAAAAAGGACAGTAGGAGATGGAGACTACGTGTTTGCCTGGAATAAACAAGCTTCTAGTACAGGTAGATGTGAATAGTGTTAAGTGTTTTGACCTATTTTAATTTGTTTCGCCTGTGTTTGAACAAATGTGGGGAAACCACCTGCCCACATTGCCTTTTCTCAAAGTGAAGATTTCAGATAAGAATGCCAAATATATCACCCTTCTATAATTTATCAAAATGCCTTTTTTTTTCTTCTGATTCTGCCTGCAGAGCAACCTCTGTCTGAAAAGCTGTTCCCAGGGTAAATAAGGAAATGCATGAAAAAAATCTGGGGGAGTTACCAAGTCTGATCTTATCTTTTGTGTCACTATGTTTTAAGGCACTGAAGTTGTAGAGAAGAAAACACTTGAAAACCAAATTGAAACATTTTTCTCCCCTTGACATATAACACACATAGATGTGTTTGGGGACTTTTACATGACAATTTTCTAGGTGTTTATACTCGATCCTAGCTGTAGAGCATGACAAGATCACTGAAAGAACTATATTTGTAATTTATCAAGCATAAACTCAAATACATGAAAAAGAGCTTTCAAGAGTTTCATTAAACAAGTGCTGCAGGAATTGTCTGAATTAAATTTATTTTTACACAAGGAAGTATATTTCACTGCAGTATTTGTAAAATAAACTAGTGGCCCATTGAAAAGATCATAACTTACATACTTTAAACAGTACTCCTCCTACTCTCCTAATTTCCACTTGGCTCAAAACAAATGTAAAAAATTGAGCTAAACCAGAGAAATGGCTGACAGTGTTACTGCAGGTTCAGGGAAGAATAGATGGGTGAGGGAAAGAGAAAATAACCTCTGTGACCAAAAATAACATCCACCAATGCTGAAGCTGGGGATAAGTAAGTATTCAATATTTTCCTAAATGTCACCCAAGTGACCCTTACTAGGTAGTTTAACCACTAATATGATCAGTCAAGAATTTAAGTTTTGCAATTAAGGCAAGATAAAATTGAGACCAGGGGAGGAGTACCTATAATCCTGCTAGGGAAAAATGGGTGATAGGGAAGAAGGAACAGTAATGTTGGAGCAACAAACATACAGAGGAAATTTTAGGAAGAGCAACACAGTTTCAAAGTATGTACGTTAAACAGGAAAGCAACGACAAGCAGAGGAATAGCTCTTCTGCCACTTCATTTATGGAAAGCCACTTGCTGTAAAGTAGTTGGGATCTGAAAGGTGAAGTTTGCTACATGTAGATACCAAAAAGCTGTTTGAAAGGAAACAGTATGGCACAACAGCCTGGAACCAATCTTCTCACGCCCACCCTAAAGTGCTATTTACAAGCAATTCACCCACTGCAATATGGTTATTTGAATGCAACAGAGGACATCGGAAATGTGTATTTTGCTAGAGAAAAGTGACTTTGCCAGGCCCCATTAAAAATTTGTTAATAGTACAGAAGGCAGGTCAGAGCAGCCCTCTGAACTGAGTGAAAATAATCTAAACTCTGAGAACAAGCCAGCCAGCTGGCCCAACATTGTTCCAAGAAGTCATAGTAACCATTGGTGCTGGCACAGCTCAGATCATTCATTAACACTTCTGGTATCTCGGTTGACGATATCACAGACCAAGTTCTTGGGAAGCTGGACTGTGACACAAGACAGCTGTTACTCAGGATAAAGGTGGTACAGGGGCTGAATTAATCAGTATTAAACTATATATTATGGGAAGAGGCAAACTGTTTCATAGAACAATACACAGATGAGAGGGGAAAACACTGCAGACACAGTATATGATTACCAAAATTCATCAGCTGTTACTGAGAAAATGTATTTGGTTAACTTACTGTCCACTACCTCTTAGAAATAAAGTTAGATTCTGCATTCTTGAGTTTCATTGTGTTTATACAGCCACAAATTGTGGCTTATCTCCCACGGTCTCTGTCTTGAGCTGATTATTATTGACACTGGTGTTGAAAAATAAAATTGTCACGCCCGTTCATTAAAATGTTCTCAGTGACTCTAGCAAAGACCACAGGCTGTTATGCCAGTTGTTAAATGTAAAATTATTCACCCATTTTTCAGTCATTTATTAAGATTCTATAATCAAGAGGAGAGGGGAAAAAAGAGAGGGTAAATTTAGGAAAGCACATGGATTTAAGGAAAGATCTTGACTTCACATTGCTAGAAAACAGAAGTTTTATGCATGCAAACCTATTTCTGGATAATCAGGAAATATCATTAATACTTGGTTAAGGGGGAAGACTTTTTTAGAGTAAGAATACTTTGGCTATTATTCTTCCATCTGGTTAAGAGGAGCCAGATAATATAAAAAAGACAGGGTAATATAAGTATTAACCAAGATTCTTGGATGACGAGTATCAAGCATGTTTAATACATGTGCTACAGTTACTACTCTTTATGCTTCTGGATGCTTTTACAAAGTTTGTCCTGAGGCCCTTTCCACATGAGTTCAAATGTGTTAAAAGGTGTCTGACTTTTCCTTCCTATTTTGTATATGCAACTTCACCATTACAAAGAGGGCTGATGAGCTGAACCATGTACTAGTGTTATACAGTCCTACAATTTTTGGATTGTTCTTTGATTTTAAGAGACAATCCCTCAAAATACCAGGAAAATAGAAATGTGCTTTATTTCTAATTTCTTCTCAGCTAATCCTTGTGCTTGGCTATGCCCAACCATATCCTGAAGCAAATGCTGAGAAAAGCATTCCTGTACTACAGAAACCATGTTCCTTAACAAAGATAGAAATGGTTTGTAAGAATCATTTGATAACTCTTAAATACCCAGGCACAGAAATACTGGCAACATTGCTGTATTATGAAACATACAGTTAGGTAGTAATCTGCTTTTCATATGATTTTTTTTATGTGGCACAGAAACAGTAATCCTCTGGCTGCAATAGAGTATTTGGTGTCTGTTATGCTTGATATTGCATAATGTGAAAGGGAAAATATAAAAGATCAGAATATGGCCAAGATTAAGGTGTGTGAGAATAATGTTTCAGAGTCTAGACCTCTAAAAGAATGAAAACGAGCTGGAGTATCTAAACTGGCAAATGAGGAAAACACGGCTAAAATAGTCTTATGTATAAGTTGACTGAATTGAATACTGCTTGAGAATTAGAGGAATTATTAAAAAAATATTTAAAGAACATCCTCCTTATTCTCTGACTCAAGTGTTTTCAGTCCTTTCTAAGTGGACTAATGAAGACTGCCAGGGAGAAATAAAAATTGCCATTAAAGGCTAACAGGGAAGGTTCACCCCCTTTGGTCAGTCCACTTCAAGTGGGTTCATAGTAAATAATAAAATAATGATAAAAATTAATATAATTGTAGGAGGACTGGTTTTGATAGAAAGTTTGATATTGCAGTGAATGGTAAGATTTTAGCCAAAGGTAAATTTCATAGCTATGGAAACGTCTTTCTAATGTACCTTGGGATTTTAAAAATAAAAGTTAGAAGCACTGAAACTAAAAAAATTGAAACATTATCCAAAAGCAAGTTATAGCTAAAAAAAATATAAATAGGATCCACATATACCAACATGATTTTTAGTCAAAGACTTAAAAAACCACTGTTCATTATATTCCCTTCCTGTTAGTGCTGTTTCTGATGTGGGGCCACAGATGAGAAGTTATGTGGCAATATCCTTACAGGGTGACAGAGAATCCTCCAAACACGCCTGTCATGATACATCACTAACTCAATAACATCAAAATTTTAACTTGCCACTTTTCCAGATATGATGTTTTATTTCAAATCAGTTAGCTTATTTGTTTTGGTTTTTGGTTTTGACTTTGGGTTTTGTTGGTTTGCTATTTTTTCATTTGGTTAGAGGTTTTTCCTTTCCAGATATCTGACATTTTGACTAAGTTCTAAAAAAAAGTCAGTGTCATAAATAACATCTGGATGGAGATTATCTGGCACTCCAGTCAGCAAGGAGGAGCAAAAAAGTGACTAAGCAAATAACTGCTCTTTTAATCTTGTGTGCGCCCTGCTGTTCACGGCTGAGTGGCTCTACCCCATTTCCCCACGTCATTATAATTCACCATCAGCTGTCCTTAACTTATCCTTGCTGCACGCCAGTAATGGCAGCTGATAGCAGCTCTGCCTGGGACTCCAGTTGTGTTCAATTGCTTTGCTGCATTTTGTTTTACTAATGGATTTCCTTCCTGCTAAATATGTCTGTGGCTTTAAATGTGGAAGTTCCAGAGAAACTGTGTATTGAAAAGGCTTTTATTGTGGTTTGTGCTTGTTAGCCAGTAATCCATGCATTCACTGTAACAGATCCTCACCAGTGCCTTCCTCTCTGGCTGTTTTTCAGACAGACTCAATTTCATATCTGAGTTTCCTCATTGTATTTATTTTATTTTTGGTACTTAAAATCATCTAAAGTTAAGCAGAATGCAAATTAAGAAAACAGAATCACATTTGAAGTCAAAACCAGCAGAAAACTGTATTCTACTTGCACATTCCCATTAAAGTCAAGGACACTATACAAGCAGAAGACAGTTCAGAACAGGCTTTGATCCATAACTACTGCTATTGTGCAAGGGGATTTATAACTTTTAGCTGCTTGGTGTAAGGACACACGACACTTGCTTCAGTGGGAGATATCTGGTTCATTAAATTCAACAATTATCCTCAAGAAAATCTATACATTGGATTAGTTAAATCATCTTTTGCAGATACAGAAGTGCTCATTAATTAGTAGCAGGAATAATTTGAGCTTTACTGCAATATCAATCAGGATTAAATGTGTTATATAATTTATTCATTAGGCAACGCAATTCTGCTTCAGTTTAAAAAAATAATTTTCTGTAACCAAGCAACATAAAGAAAAACATACAGCTATGCTTTATTCAACAGCTAAAGAAATTATTACAGATGATGCAACTAGAAACTTATGCCATTAAAAGGGAAGGTGTGTTAGGGTTTTCTTGCTACAATTTTGTTGAATTGAAGCTATCTTGAATATTCAAGTATCTCCATCAACATTTTTTTTTATATTTACAGGGGATAAAAAGATTGCTATAGCAATTTATTTTCATTTCCCCACAAATCCCTTACTGTAAAGTAAAACAGAATTCTTAAAATATAGAATATGGGAAAAGCATTTCAACAGTGCAGTATATCAAAGACTTATACAAGGATACAAATAATGACTGCTCCATTTGAGGATCATCCAGCAACATCAGCAAAGTAAAGCAGCATAGGTACTGTAAGAGGGTCAGGTACAATTTGACCTTCACTATTAAGCAAAAGCAAATAGGGGAAATCCAAAGCAAAGTATCTCCTTCATTTTTCTAATCCTAAGGTTAGAAGCAAGGAAGAAATGCATCAGGAGAGGGTTCTGACAAGCCTCTTCCTGGCCTGTCTTTTTGATTTCTAAATACCAATCCAGGTTAGCTTAATATGTACTTGCATGCAGTTTTTAACCCCAGTTCTAATTTCAGTTAAACTGATGCACACATCTGGGGCAGTTTTAGTGAAGTGGAGTTGCTGCAAATATACATTCAAATCAGAGAAATGCTGACTAAAAAAGGCCAAGAATACATTTGGGTATCTTTAGTTTTGGGGTTAGATTGTAGAATAATATTTTAAAATACTTTCTACTATTTACAATAAAGGGATCAGAAGTTTGCAGGCTTTGACTGGAACTGCTAGAAAGTGCTTTTGAACTTTTGCCTAACAGCTTGAAAGGCATTAAGTTTTATTCTCAGTTTATCCTGTCACAGTAAATGACCTAAGTGGCTTCAATCTGTGTTGTATGAGACTAATCCTTTCATTAGGTCTCAGTTGCATGTTTCTGCACCTAACAAAGTCTGTTATGAAACAGTTTTTCTAGGAAATTCGAAAGAAGAAATGTGAATAGATTTGTTCAAAACAAATAATTTCAATCACAGTTGTAGTTAATTAGTAAGGAACCAAACTTCTTTATCAATGTGGGTTTTGCTGTTTGTTATTCCTCTGATCTTCCTGACTGCCTGCTGGCATAACATCCTGAACACTTTGCATTTACAATCCTCATATCTAAAAACCTACTTAAAAAGTATCAATATGGATTAGCAAGAAAACAAAGACAGTTAAGTCAGGATTTGAACTACGTGCTTTTGTGCTTGTGTACAAACGTATTATACCCACAGACCTTTGAAGTACAGCTCTAATCTTGTATCAGGGCTATATCAGAGACTGCTGTGACACTCAGAGCTGCCAGAAACTTGGGATCCAGATGTAAAAACCTCTTTACACCTCCCCTTTTGGCCAGCACTTTCGACATACATGATACAAGGTGTTCATAGAAAATCTAGCTGGTTGTGTTGTCCTAAGAGATCCTGTCAATTATAACAGCATTATAAAGGGCTTTATAATGCCATTTTTTACCAAATACATTGGAAGGGAAGGCTACTGAATTCATCTTTGTTGCACACAGGCCTTCAGAAGCAGGAATACTATCAAGATGTTTGTTTTGGTATTACTATATATATATATATATATATATATATATATATACACTTGCAAAAAGTGATTATATATATCACTTAAGCCAAAATGTTTCTAATGTTCAATGTAAGAAGCTTTTAGAGTAAATTTATGACATTTATTATTTTAAACAAAAATAAATAGTAAATGCAGAACGAACTCAGAAGCTATTTATGACTTTGCATTTATTTGGGGAAATTTTCAGTCAAAGAAAGTGGATGTAAATTTAAACAAGTTAGTACATTTCCTTGAGACTACTTCATGGTTTGAAATTGTAAATTGCACCCTTGATGAGGCATTTTGTGACCAACAAGATAACTTTTGACAATTTTCCCACTGTGTAGCTGTAGTTCTGGATTTTTTTTCTCCTTGACTTTATCTTTCACCAAGCCCAACTCTGCTCTTTGGTTTCACTCAGAGCAGCTTTTCTTTCTCTCCAGTTTTCAGTTCACCAAATAAAAGAACCACCAAATCGTGGCTCACATCACTCTCACACTCGTTCATAATATCAGTGATTCACTCATTCATTCCTAACCTGAGTGGTTAACACTGAACTGGGATCCAGAGCTGCTGGTGTTTCTCTCTAATAATGTTGTATATATATCAGCGAGCTTTTGTCTGTGGCTTCTACTTCTGGGGAAGCTTTAAAAACAGGATGATGACGAGAGATGCCAGTGGTAGCTTTTGGTAGAAACTGCACTAATGTTGGCTGCGTCCTGTAAGTTCTAACAGTATGGTGTTAGAAACAAGCCATTATGTTATGTGTATCCTTACTCCAAATTTCATTCCTCAGTTGTCTTCTCTTATTTTCATTTGGGTGCTGGGATGCAAAGCTAAATTGTACCTCTGGATTTAAGTAGCTGTTAGCAGTCATAACAATCTCTGTAGAATTTAATCCAGTCACCTTTACTACAAATAGAGTACCACAATTTAGCCACATGCTACAAGTGAAGTCCTAAGATAACATATTGTGCCATCCACATGAATATTTAGCTCTTGAAGGAGGCCTGCTACATTTTAAAAGAAGCATTAAATTAAATATTAGTAATGTAATTTCAAAAAGATGATTAGCTTAATGGGTCTAGTCCTATTTCTGCAACAGGCTGGAAGAAATTGCTCAAGTGATATAACAGCACTGTGCACTCTAATTTAGTGTCTATTTATCTTGCTGTAACAATACAATAAATATTTTTAAGAGAAATAAAATTACTTAATGCAGTATATCTTTATAAATTTAAATTGTCTTTCTTTAATATTTAGGGCCCTGTTTATTTTTCTACTTTATTATTATTTCTATAAAGTTTCAATTATTTGTATCACACTCCTACTATTTGTGCTACAACAGTAAGTATTCTGCTGCATAATTCAAAGTAGGGTGAACGCCTTTATGGTTGAGCTCACAGTAGGTTTTTAAGCTGGCCAGAAAACCGTGAGTTCAAGTCCCACACTAAGACTTGGACAGAAACCCAGAAGTGATACTGCAATGCAGTATTAGAGATAATACTGCATTTGATATTCGTTCTTTAGGATTAAATAATAAGTTTGTGTTTGCTTCATTAACCTTGAGTAGTGGTTTTGTAGATATGCTTCAAAATGATGCTTTTAAAAAAGAACATATAATAACCCTATTTCCTGGTCAGCTGTCATTTCTCCTCCTACTCAGTATTCAAAAATTCCCTTACAAGCTGTTTGTGAGCACACAGTAGTTGTTCTTTTACACATCCTATAGGTATGTCCCTATTTTGGGAAGTACTCAGAGATGAGGATAAATGTATCAGGTCACATTCTGGTTTTTCACTTCCAACACACTCTCTGGGCTGTTGAGGTTTTAAGAAAAAATGTGCACTGAAGTGACTGTTCGAAGAGTTCCGGTGATCTGGGGCACGGCAGTAAAAGTCCTGCCACCTTTGAAATTGGTAAAACACGTAGCACTGTGTTGATAAATAGGAAAGCTTGTATTACCATCCACCAGCTCTTGCATAAGGATGCAAAGGATAAAGATTCCTGAATTTTCCATCTACTCATTTTACATGAGTGGAAGACTGGAAAATCAATTAACATACATGTGGGTAACTAGTTAGATTTTGCCCTTGTCCCTATAGTATCTGGATGTTTCATACAGATCTTGTTCTTAATCTGCTGTTTGCTCAACTTCCACCACTTGCTTATTTGCCTAAGTATGGCATGGAATGCTTTTATTCAATGAAATAATTTAAGGCATAATGGATAGACTATTTCTAAGGAAATTTATATTTGGAACTACATTTCACCTTGTTTTAGCTGTTAGTGAAAAACTGTGTCTGAAATTTTGTATTGGGAAAGACATGTACAAATATTGGCTGTTTTACATTTTCTAAAAACATACTGTTCTTGTAAGTTCTGATGAAAAGCTTCTCTGTAGGAATATGTGCTTAATCTTTGGTTTCTGTACATAACTTTGAAATAAGTACTACAGCTGATCATGACTTAATTTTGTTGGGCTTGACCTGATCTGTTTTTGCAGCTCATTCATAAAGTTCTGTAATGAGCAATTGATGTCTTCAGTATTTATTAAAAGGTCAGAGATTTGTCCTGAGATGATGTTTCTCTTGCAGATTAATGTGTATTGTGCCTGGGAGCATAGAGTTTGGGGGCAGTGGCAGAAATAGTGCTTTAAGCAAAAAAAACCTACTTTTACAATGGGAATTGTAATCCAGTTTTCCATTAAACTATCAAATATCTATTTGTCCACTACTAGCCTGTATGGCTCTACAATTAGGAAAATCTTGGCTTTTTCTGGCTGTATTAAAATGAAATGCAACTAAACAAATGATAAGAATATGTAACAGGTCGGAGCGGAGAGCATTAAGCAGAGAGAGGGAACTAGAAAAGGTAGCTGGAAATCGGTCTGCTGTTGGCAGAATGAACAATACCTTTAGGAATATTAGGTAGCAGTACCTTCACTTAGATAAACAGAAATTTAAAGTATGGCATTTTAAGAATATAATGTAGATCTTAAAGAAAATTCACTTTCAACAACATTTCAGATTTCAAAATTACTGTAAGTTTGAAACTTGAGAGTTTTCAGCATCTTTCTTGTGAAAGAAACTCTATGCCCATGTTTTTTTGATTATAGGATGTTTGGGATCAGTGTTTTGAGTTATTTATACTTCTCTTTGCACAATTCATAACGCCTTATTAATTGTTGATATTAATGAGACTTATACAATGGGACTAGTCACATTTTTTATTAATAGTTAATGAAATTAAGGTGATATTTTAATAATATATATGCCTGTTTTCCTTCATTGTTTGTTTGTTTGATTTTTTTTCCTGCCCAGAAGATCAAAGTTTAAGTAAAAGCTTTCATCCTAAATTTTTAAACTTTTAGTCATATTCAATTCTTCTTTTGGCTGTTTGAAGCCAAGCTTTTGGGCTTAGTAGGTGTCACAACCTTCTCTGTGTGCTGAAATAATGCTCACTTTTTCCCAAGCTTTCACAGAGAAATTCAGCATTTGCAAAAATTATTGAGTTGAATAATGACCTGAGAAGTTATTAGGGTGGAGCTTGAAAAAAATGAGTTGTGTTGTGTTCATTCCCTAGTTTGGCCAAGAACGAAATTATTCCATGCAGTCTTGCTTTCTTTCCTTTCAGAGTGACCTGTAATATACAGCTTCTCCAGAGAATCCTCACTCCCTAAGTCTGACCAAGGCTCCAATTAAAGGGGTACATCAAGCTCTCTGTTTGACGTTTTCATTTTAATACAGAACCAAGCCAATTTCATGTGTAATATTGACTATATTTTTGATAAACAGTGTTAGGCATCAAATTATATAATTATGAGTGATTACAACCACCATAGTAAATATATATGAAGCTATTTACTGTATTTTCCATAAACCGTTTAAAGCTAAAAGTCAGCATTGCTACCAAACCCAATGAACTGCTGGATTTTGCTAGTTGTTCTGAAGAAAAAAGTCATGAAATAGCAGTGAGTTTGTAATTTGTCCCCTCTATGTTTCACCATACTCTGATATTTATTTTAGGGGTAAAACGAAAAATAAGGACAAATAAGCATAAGTAGAAGCAATGAAAAAGATATCATTAGTGCTTTTATATTATTATTTTCATTTATATATATATAATTTATTTATATTATTATTCTATTTATTGTTTGAAGATATTACTGAATGCAGTGTATTATTGCTGAATTTTACAACTGCAGAAGACATATCCTCTATGATAATAAGAAAAGCATCAATGAGCTATTCAACAAATCTGAGTTATCACTTCCCTAAAATCGTAGCTCAGACTAGATTTTCAGAAAAGTTCTTATATAGTGAGAGAATGCAGGCCATTATTTTCATACCCAATAAATAATCAAAATCCTCACAAAGAGCTCAATCAGTAAACTTTTCTTGAAAATCTGAAGGAAAGATGAAGATATCTTATAACTTGAAAAAAATTACAGGGTTAAAACTGTGTACACCTTTGTAAAGAAAGATGGTGTGATTCTTGCTAATAGGCAAAGATTACCAGAGAACTGAGTAAACAGCTACTCGCTGGGTGTGCTTATCCAATTCATGTTCAGCGTGACCATACCAGATGCTTTACTTAAGTTGAATGATAATTTTGATAGAAGAAAATAGGTAATTCTAGGTACTCTTGAGAATTCCCTACTGAAAGTTATAGTAATATTAAAGGTGAAATGAGCTTTGTACATGGAACTGGTTTTCGCATGTTTTTCTCTCACTTGCTTAAACTCAAACTTCTCAATGACTCCAGGACTGTAGCCCTGAGAATCTGAAATTTATCAAAATAGTTTTGATTTGACCATCACTGATTGAAGGCTGATACACTTGGCAAAACTAAATCAGATTTTAACTTGATTCAATCCAATCAAAATTTTCCTTTGTACACTGCTGTTGCATAAGAACATTATCAATTTGCTGAAAGAATTGGTAGCACAGGACAAACAGACTCAAAATCGTTCCATTTTGGTTTCAGGGGGTTTTTTGCTTTGTTTTCTTCTTTAGTAATTTTTTTTTCTTCTGCAATATATAGATGATATGTCCCTGACAGGCAATAGTGAACTTTATTTAAAATTCTTATGAAGATATTACATATTATTAGACTCTCCCTTTTGGAACTTTCCTTTACAGATAATATCTCAGAGACAAAGTGTTAACTTTGATTGCTGATCTCAGTTCAGCATCACAGTTCTGATGTTTTATTCCCATGAAATGTAAAACACTATCAAACTCCAACAAAGATATCCATGAAGGCCTCTATACCTCCTAAAATACCGAAAGGAAAGCTAAATTTACCATTGCAGGCTTTGGAAAAAGCATTTTGAGGTGATGCAAGGTACCTCTTTAGCCAGAGGTTCTGCTTACCCTTTTTGTTGCACTTCAGAAAGGCTGTTTAGGTAGACTAAATTGAACTGTCAATCGTGTACTCATTCTATTTAGCATTAACACGTTAAAATAAGACCCTATTTTTTCCCAGCAAATAGATCTGAGCTGAGTGTCAACTCACTGTCCTGATCTCTAAAATTTCTTATGATTATCCTGTGTATCAGGATAAAAAATGTAATTTCAAAGAATAAATATGTCATAGCCCGAAAGATTAGGGTTGAAGTTAGTATGAAAATACTCCCATTTTAAAATACCTGCATGTTATTTTGCTGTCATAATTGCTTGCAAACGATACATTATAATATACTGTGTATCTAAAAACTGTCTTGCTGATTATTAAAAGGGTGATGTGTTCAACTAAGTCACAAAAAAGCATATATTTGTAAAGCCTTTATCAAACATGTAACTATTGGATCTTTTCAAGCATTTCAAATCCAGATAAAAACATAAAAGCTTTTCAGTTATTCAAAAACCTTAGAAATGAAACAACTTCTTTGGGAGGTTTGGTTTACAATTCCTCTTTTTAGATAAAGACCATAAATAAATGGGATGTAAACACAATTTTGAAAGTTATGTTAGTCAAGGGAAGGTTGTTTTGCAATATCTGTGTGTAAAGATAACTGTGTTTCTCTGCAAAGCACAGGATCAGAAATAAGACTAGAAAAGCCATCCTTTTGGCTCTTGCTCACATTCTGACTTTACTCGAGCCTTGTAGGGCCAAGTATCTTTAACTGTTCTTGACAAAAACAAGTCACATTTGCCATCGGCTTGTCACAGGCAATCTGACAAGGAATATTTGGTCCAGTCCAAGAATGAGAAATGATTTGTATAATCTCATTCCTTTAAATTAAAAACAAGACACATGTCCCAGTACTGTGCACACTAAATTAATCCTATGCAGAGATAAAGCACACACAAGCAGCTACCCTAAACACTGTACTATATCTGTTTCTGTTGCATGCAGAAATGGGTGCAATTAAACCTCAGTCTGTGAATTTCTCACTGATGACTTTAGATGTAGGAATGGCTTTGCATCTGAGCTGAAATAAAACCACACTTAAATAAAAAGTTACAAATTGAAAAATCCTTGCATAATACTATAATTTAATGCATATGCTAGATGTGTTCTCTTCTGCATCATCAAATTAACTAATGTAGGGGAAACCAGTATTCCTAATACTATGCCAGGAGCTTCTGTTGTGCACCCTCAAGATACTTTTATCTGTCACATAGGCAGAGAATAAAAGAAAGTTCCTTTTAGGGCATCAATAAAGCAGGTTTTATTGATGAACTTTCAAACATCCCATTAGGATGACTAAAAATAAAATCCAGCATGAAACAGAGAGATCTGAAAGTGTTAAATATGCATGCAATATGGAAAGAAATTATTTTAATAATAAAATTAAAAATATTTTCAGTAATGGTTTAGTCAGTGGAAGTATATTTGATGAAGCATATCAACACCTTCAAGCAGCAGTTGAATTCATCTTTAATAATATTCAATAAATACGGTTTGTCACATTGTGCTTGTTTAACAGTCCTTGTCTATAGATAAAGAACTGAGAGAAAATATGAAATGAAATGCATTGCAAATTGGAATAGGCTGTCAGCCCCCCCAGATGGGGTGTCTTAAATCAGTAGGATTATGTCTCAGTTATCTTTTTTAATATCCTCAGATAGAACCACATCCCTAAATGATGAGTATTTGAAGAGGTACTGCTTAAACCCATGGGTCTGACATCACTGCAGCGGCACACAAGGCACAGGGCTCCCGACGCTCTGCCGCTGTGCTCTGTGTTGGGGGCCAGCTCCAGCAGGATGCTGAGTGCCATCAATGCCAGCAGGCAGAGGTACTGAGCTCCTCTTGGGAGGTAGGACACCTCTATACTGATGGCGGTGTTCCACAGGGAAGGGGAGTTAGCATTGCCCTAAAGGAAAAGGCTGGAAGAAAACAGCAGACTTCTATCTCCCCTAGTCACTAACCAGGAAGAAAGCATAAAGGATAAATCTATAATTTTAGAAAGAAATACAAAATTAAAAATGGTAGAAAAGAAATGGAGAAGAAAATGCTGTCTTTTGCACGACCTAGCTAAGGAAATGTTAGCAATAAACTTTTTCTTCTGAGATGAGACAGTTTTTCAATAATGTTACTTCACTACTAAAAGTCACTGAAAGAATTCTACAAAGTGTGAAAAATATTTCTCTCAGAAGATCTGATTTTTTCATATCTTTAGTGATGAGAATTAAGTGCTCAATAATGTGTACCAGGGATGCTCTAGTTAGTTGCCAGTGAAGTTGCATTTATCTTCTAGTGTAAGACAATTGATTAGCTGTTCTAAAACTTAGTACTCCATCGCAAATTTCTTTAGCATTAAGTTGGTTTAGATTACTGTAATCCACAGCAAAATAAGCATTAGGATTTTTTTTTAATTCTAAACTCAAACATTTTTGTATAAAACAATCTATCTACCAAAGAAATCCAGATAGCTGCCTAAGAACCAGGAGAATTGACCTCTATTACAGGAAAACGCTGATTTCTTCATAATAAAATGTGTAGCAACATGGAATTTATACCATGTGGCACATCAGTAATGATATTTGGAAAAGGTCTTCCATCTAAAAAATATCTAGGTTGCAATTTCAACCATCTTGTATGTGTAATGTAAAATGATTTCCCAATGTATGAGTAGGTGTATTTAAGTTATGTAAAATTTAATGTCTAAAACTTGACATAATACTGAACCATTGAAAAAAGAATAAGAATAATACATAAAAGTAGCACAGATGCCACTTAGTATAATAAAATATATGTAAAATACCCACATATGGGTTACTGAATTGAGAGGAAAAATAAAAGAAATATGGTATCTAACTCATTAGTTCTTCAAACACTGCAGAGGGTATTGCTCAAATGCTTTCTCAAGCACCATATCAGTCCATTCAAATACTCAGCAAAATGAAAAATTTTTTCAAATACCAGGTGGCTCTGCAGAGAACTCATGTCTGAGCTCCAGTGAAAAAAAAAAAAAAAAAGAAAAAACAACAGCAAAACACCCTCAATAAAAATGCTATTTAAAAGAGGTGACAGCAAGGGCAGGCTACAAGAGAAGAATACCAAAACACTACCCAGGCATTCTGGGATGGTTTTGGAAAAGGAAAAGCTGAGATAGATTTGAAACTCTTGGGATATCAAGGGCTACAGGAAGAGCTTGTGCTGCTAGTATGTTAGCAGTAAAAGAATGAACAAGTATAACTTGAGTCTGCTAATGAGTGGGGAGAGTGATTTAGTGACAGTGGATGCAGATAAAGTTGAGGTACTTTAAAAATTCACCACCTCAGTCAGGGAAAGGTTTGAATCCTGAGGTAGTGGAAGAGGACTCAGACAGTGATCTGTTGAGAAATTTGAGTCCAACTGTGTCCGGGATAAAACACACTCGGTTGTATCATCAGGAGCTTTGCCAGTAGATTGAGAAGAATGATACTTCCCCTTTGCTCAGTTGATCACACATGGAATAGTGAATCCAACTTTGCAAACCCAGTTCAAGGAAAATGCTGAAAAACTTGAATGAGGCTAGCAGAGGCCACCAAGATGGATGTGGACTTGGTGCACGTATCCTTTGAGGAGTGGTTGAGGAAACTGGCCTTGGCAGTGAGCCTAGAGACAGCTCCAAGTGACTTAATAACATTCTTTTAATAGGTCTGAGGAAATTACCAGAAAACTGAGGCAGGTCTTTTACTGAGGTGCAAAACAATGAGAGACAATGCTTTAAATTGGTATAAAGAAAAACCAGCTTCAATATGAGGGTACTGGAACAGGTTGCCCAGAGAGGCTCCATCCTGGCATCTAATTGGACAAGTCCTAAGCAACTTGCTTTGAATTCTGTGTTGCCCCTGCTTTTGGCAGAAGACTGGACTAGATGACCTCCCAATCCTCATCCTGACGTAAATGCTTCTGAATTCTATGGAAATATGATGGTTATAAAAGACCAATCTAATAAAGGATTCTTTGCTATACTGGAATGGTAAAATGCTATACATTAGAGTATGTGCCATGCTAACAGAATGCTTTCTCAAAGCAAATACATCTGAGTGATTGCTATTTAATGATTCCCATGTGATACAAAGCATTACGTGTTATACAGATTGTGCCAGTTTCTAAAAAACAAGATACAAAGGGTGAAGTACAAGAGAGAAATAAGTTACAGTTTAAAGTAGATTATGAGGATAGCCCTGGTTAATAAATTTTAGAGATATGTTAGTTGAATCTAATCAGATATATAATATCCTGCAGAAATGTAATTTTTTTCCCATTGGTAACTTTATGTAGATTTCACAAATATTCGGGACCATGAAGATCAGAATAACGAATAACTCCTAAAAAGCTTAATCAGGCTAGAGTCTGATAAAATTTCACCTCTTTAAAAGCTTGAAAAGTGGAAGCTTTTTTTGTTTTGAGGACAGAATAAAGCCCCATTTATTCCATTATTCATGGAGCACCAGTTAAATACAAATAATACTTAGATAAGTTTTGGATTTTAAAAATAATGATGCACAGGCTGTGTATGTCTGATTTGTGGTAGCACCTGAATAAGTGCTACAATTATCAAAACAAAGTTCAATGTGAGACTGGCATATGATAATTTTTTCTGTTTGAAGAAAGTGTGAGTTTAGCAGCCACTGAACTTTCTTAACCCTGCCTCCTGTATTTTTTCTTTGTCATTTATTTGGCAGTTCTATTTTCTATATCAAATTTGGAAAAGCTGAAGCCTGAAGTTTAAACAGGAGTTGATTTCACCTTTGTGCTCTTTTAACCCTGTGTCAAGAGAAGGAAACAGTTTGGACACTTTTGCCATACAGTACAACCCCCAGCTGTCTCTAACCCCAGTCTGGCCCTGACCCCAGTCAGGGTCACATGTGACCTCTCTAAGACAAGAACTTGTTTCTCTGGAAATTATTGTTTATTATGACAGGAGAGAGGCACGTACACAACTGCATTACCTAGGGTGTTATCTTGGACCTGACCTGTGGTCTGAGATGCTCATATAAGAATAATCCCTATTAAGTACAATTCCTGTTAAAGGTAGTTTTACAGAACTATGCCCTGTAATATAATTTTATATTCTCACTCTGTAATCCATTTTTTAGACTTGACCATGTTGGGGATTTTTTTGGTGTTTATATATATGTACACTGGGAAATGTTACAGTGCAACTTTGGTGTACTGTATTCAAAAAGAGGACAGTGTGAAAATACAGTAGAGAAGGATGTTTTGGAACTGTGAGCTTTTCCAGAATAGTACATCTTTTGAGGTAAAAGACTCACTGCATTAGTCAATCAGCACATTAAGAGCCCCTCTAATTTGCTGTTCAGTTCAAATTTCCTGTGATTGAATCTATTTAATAAGAAAAGTGCTTTACTAGCAAAACTGTTGTGAACTATCAAATATCAGTTTGTATTCTCTGATGAGGTAGGAAGTAATTTTGGCAGCTCCTCAAAGTGGTTCTTAAACCTTTTGAGAAAGGGAAATGCTCTTTTATAGTATATATTATAATATATACATATAATTGAAAATCTACTCCTTAATCTGATTTTACATGTAAAACTTCAGGTCAGTCATTCCTCTTGCAGTAACTCAACCTCAGTGTGCTCTTCATAGCTATGATTACTTAGTTATATCTGATATTTTAGCGCCTGTATGATCTAAGGGGAAACCCGCCTCCCTTACCCAACATTTAGATAGTCTACTTTCCTGGTAATAATTGAGATTAAATGTGTAGAATTGCTTTTCTATCATTAAAAAAAAAGTTGACACTTTTTCTTCAGATATTCCTCAGAAAGTGCAAATAAAGTTTGGTTTTTTTTTTTTTAAACTACACAAAAAATATCCCAAGGTGAAAAGGGATTAAGAATAAAATATTTAAAAGGCAAACAATTCAATCAATTCCCTTGAAGCAGGGACAAATGCTCTTGCACATTCAAATGTTAAAGAGATTATGTTTGAAATTCAAGCAGCCACACACGATGTATTTGTCTGGCTAATAATTACGTTTTGCATATGTTGAGTTCTGCAGAGACAGTGATGCTTCTGGTAATTTTGATAATTCTGCTACTGCAGGATCTGTGTTTTTTTTACAAATGAGGTCAAAAGACAACCAAAAATGAATGTAAATACATCTGCGTGGTCTATGGAATAGCTCCCTTAGCTGTAATGTTCTTAGTTTGTCTAGTTGTTTCTATAAAATAGCCTTGCCTACCCATCAGCTAGGAAGAAGATTGGTCTGTGAACCATGCATGCATTCCTTCCTCTTTCCCCCTCTTTAAATAACTGTGAGCACAGGAGAGGGAAGCCACCCACACCCAGGTCCTGATCTACAAACATCACACAAATCAAACACTAATTCTGTTTGTAGATGCAGCAGCAGTGAGTAGTTTTTAATAAACTTTTTAGGCTTTTGAGAGCAGATTCTTAGATCCTACTTCTAATCCTGACATGAGAAGAGATTTGCAAGTTCAGGATAAAGAGGAACAAGGTTTCATTACAGTTTTGTGGTCACCCACAAACAGTACTGAAACTCTTCTTTATCTCAAAAAACTACAAAACTTTTCTTTAAAATCCTGTGGGCAAAGCACTAAATATGCTTTTGTGCATTATGTGCCCATATTTTTGTTACCATAAACAATCAGTGTAACTTATAGAAGGACTATGGATGCTCTGCAAAGGATACTCTGAACAGCGACCCAGCATGGACTGGCTCAGGACTGACATTACACACAGGATTTTATACCAGTTTGTGAGCTGCTCTGTTAATCCACAGAAAAGGCTTAGAGGCTGATTAATAGATACCTGGTTTTGTACTTCAAGGCTGTTACTACTCTCTCACATGGTTATGGTCATATTGTCCATGACTCCAGAAATAGTTCTTCTGGGAAGAGTTGTTCTTTCTGCTGGACAGACTTTGGTGTTAAATTGATTCCTGGTATATTTTATCAAGCAAAAATAACACTAGGCACTTAAAATGGAACACATTTTCCTCTCTTTTATTGTCATTATTGATAATGGCATGGACTTCAGGCTTTCTTTCTTTCTTGACATTTTTTAGCATATAGACAGAATGGCAAGAGTGTTTTACCTTAACTGCCATCACAATAGGATTTATGGACTACTGAGTTTCATATTCTTCTGAAAGTATAAAAGGAAATGCCATAAACATGCAAAATACTAATGAGATTATCTGGCTTTTTTTTTCCAGAGAGGAAGGAGTAAAGCAGATTGACATAAATGAGTTTTGAAAGGAGGAAATTTGCAAGCTATTTTCAGAGATCTACTTGCATTGATTTGAATGAAAATCAGCAAAGAATGCTCTAAAAAAAATAATCTCAAAAGGGCACAGCCTCCAAAGTCTGACAACAGCTGGGAATAAGTGCTTTAGCACATACATGTTAGTGATAAAACAAATTTACATGATGATTAACAGCTTTTCAAGTAGCCTAGGTATAAGACAAAGACAAAAAACCCTAATATGTCCTTGTTCTGAAATTGTCTCTGCCTGTCTAATGTGTGGATAAAAACAGAGGAGAGTTTTGTCTGTATTTCACATGTTTTTTCATAATTTGTTGTCTTTTTATTCAGCAATAGAGATCCAGCTAATACTAGATAGCAAAGGTATACTGTCTGTATGAGCAGTGCTCCAATGCCTAAAGATCAGGATTTCTTAGTGTTACAAATACTAAACTTTGCAATTTAATTCTATGAAAGCTGTTGGTGTGCAAGCTAATTCCTGTGTCAGTAGGCATTGATATTTTGCTCTCAGGCCTTTAGGAACATTTCTGGCCACAGGAACAACCCATTGCCAAACAGTCCTGTGCATTTGCTCAAAAAAAGGCCAAGATTTCATAAGCTGGTACTGTAAAGGATCAGTATTTGGATGTTATGATAAATCTTAATTCCCAGGTTTTTGATGTAAATTCTTGTTGTGTTTCTCTGAACTCACCATTTAGGCAAGACCTTCTGGTTTACACAGCAGTCTAATGTGGCAAATCAGAGGTTTAAATGAGGTAATGGCAAAATGTAAGAGCAAGCATTTTTATTGATTGTGTTATTATGGAGGAACAAGGATAGGAAAGCAAGAAATTTCACCATGTAGTCAAGTACTGAATATAACTGTGATTTCTGGCCTAAGCTTTCTTATGGTCATTTCCACTCACTATCAGTAATGAAATAGTTAATAATGCTGACACTCAGATACCATCTTTAGGTTTTGTTGACAAATAAGCTGGAATATATTCTTTGTGCGGGTAACACTTCAATGCTATAATTTGAAGGCAGTATCAAAACTAGGTATAATAAGATCTATAGTTGGAATCCAGTTAATGAAACAGAAAAAGACAAGACCTTCCCTTTTATACTGTTTACTCTGACTTTTTTTCAGATTGAATTTTAGTGGTGATATTTCCTGATGAGATTTCACTGTGATTTCAGTATTAAAGAACTAACAAAATGAGAAATCAAAAGGCTATATCGAGAAAGTTGGTAATGAAGCTTAAAATTGCGTATCCGTCTAAATTGTGGAGGTCAAAAAGCATTTTGTGACTAGCTATGGCTGCAATTCTGCTTTCAAAATGAAATTCGAGTTTAATTTCCAAGAAATTATTAAAATATGCATGTTATTTCCTTTAAAAAAACCCGGTATACTAGACTAAAAAGTTCAACTGTACAAAATCGTAAGACAAATAGTTCCCACTTCAGAGATGTGAACTTTCAGAGTTGCACACTGTGAAATGAAGGAGTAACTATAGAACCACAATACCCCACTGTCATTGTCATTTATCTGCCTGGATTGAGGTTCACAGCTACAGTTCTGATTGCTTTTGAGATATGCAGTTTCTAGAGTTAGTTACCAATTTCCATAGTCAGCTTTGTCTTGCTGCTCTGAATCCTATACTCCCTGATTAAGCTTTTTCCATACTTAGCTCGGAAGAGCATGGACTACCTAACACATAGACTGAGTCATACACTACTAGTCAAGCATGCAGGAAACACTTTAAAACTGGACTTGAAACCACTAAGACAAAATCTAACCCACACCACTGTCCTCTTCCCATTGCTTGGAACCAGAGAGGGTAGAAATGTCAACACTGGTATTACTCAAGTGCCATGTTTTGAAATTTGTTTCATATCAAATATGCAAAAGGCTGCAATTAGAAAAGCAGTGGCTCTTCCCCCGTGTTTATTGTAAGGTATGATGTCTGATTTGCTCTCTGCATCTCTTTTTGATATATGGGCCAATTTGGTGGAGAAGGAAAAGAACCAATCAATAACATGAATAAGAAGTATGCGATAATTCTCTTATCATAATGTAACATTAGAAAGGATGCACGATAAAGATGGAAAGAGGACACAATAAATCATGTGAAACCACACCAAAAATAGACTGACAGCATCTGTTCTTTTTGTCTCATAACCCAAAATCAAAATAGCTTTCACTACAACTAAAACGAGCATATTCAAAGCAGATAAAAAAATTTTGTCAGCAATTCCTAATTAAAAAATAAAACTCTTTTGAGGATGTGTGTCACATCGTAACCTTATATTACCATTTCACCCCAGAATGTGTCACTTTTCTTACCACTACGGCACACTTTTTGAAAGCCAGCAATCGTTTTTTCTTTTTAGCTTAGACTAGTGAAATTTGGGCCCCTTGATAGGAATAAATTGGCCTTGTGACATTCTGAATCCTGACATTAAATTATCCTATGGAAGTCTATTGTAAGAGTTCTGTCTTAACACTGTACTGAAATGGAAGACTCCTGAACCACTAGCCTGCAGGTTTTTTATTTGTGCCATGGAGGAACTCAAAACTGTCAGAATGGATTTTTCCAAATTAGGATTTTTTTTCTGTTAAAGATGCAGTACCTACAGTAACAACAATTGTATTCTTCACTAATTAAAATTACATATACCTACTCATACCTAAACACTGAGAAAGAGAATAATTTAAAGTCAATTTAATTGTTGTTCTATTTATTCAGATACTATTTTTTTATAAAAGTCCCCTCATTTAAAATCAATTCATCTTTATCTGGAAAGAAAAAGGAATATATTGGAAAGTCAAGGAGTTAAAAAATAAGATTGAAATTGACCTACAAATAAGCTTTCTTAGGATCTCTAAGAGGTCCTTTATCATAATCATTAGGTGTCCTACATGAAATGTGAATAAGAAGTGACCCACAGTTCTGAACAGACATAGAAGTAGTATCTGAATGGGGATGAGTAAATGAGATATTTGGATCCCTGAGGTATTGTCTCACTGCTGATGGTTCTCCTTGCTGTAAAATCAGCAGTACTGAATGGGCAAGGGATGCTTTTTTTCTTGACCAGTATTAAAGACTAAGGCACTACAGACATAAGAATGGATGTCCGCATTGATTTCCAATAGTTCAATGCCTTCAGTAATATTCTGGATCTCATCCAAGGGGTATTTTAAGAATGCCTAGAAAAAAGCCCTGCATTAAGAAAGGGGGTTTTAACAGTTTTTTGTGGGGGGGCAACACTTTTTTTATCAAAATGCAGTCAGATAGTATTTCTTCTATCAAGGAGTCCTACACTGGCAGGGTATCAGAGAGATTGGATTCATTGACCTTCCTCAACAGTTCTGGATAAGGCACTGAAACTATGGTCAAGACTGCAGTTGCTGACCCTCATGCCACAGCTAATCTAAGGGGACTTGACACACATGTAAGCAGCTTTCTTTTCAGTTGTATTTTTTATTGATTGGTAGGTTCACACAAACAGATGGCAAAACACCTATGCTGACTGAAGTCTAGATGACGAGTTTCTAAATGAAGTTCTGATCATTCTATTTAAGAACTATTAATACCATTTTCACTTTATTTCATCAGTATATTTGCACAATTTTTATTTTCCTATCCTCAAAAAGAGCTGAAAAGGCCTTAAGATATTAGTTTGGAAATGTGCTTTGAAAATGCAATTACGTTTAATTTGCAGTCAGTTATGGCAAATTATTTTTTTTGAAACTGGCTAAATGGCAAGTAGTTGGTGAGGCTTGTACACACTCTGCACATTGTTTGATCTTATCTTTGCTCAAACCCATACTCTACCTTAGTTCTTCTCAACACTAGAATATCTGATGCATATAGGCTAAGCTTAAAGGAGCCTACCTTCCTTTAACAGATATCATCTGCAAGCTTAGACATATCCCATTATTGCCCACAAAGTATACGGTAAGAAGTAAAAATGTATTCTGTGTGGTACAATACTTTCTGATTATTATATATCCATTCTCAATCCCAAAATAATTATACTTTTTATCTCCAAAGTTTTACAGCTTTACCACCTCAAGCAATATTTTACATCTGTCAAGAATGATTTATGCAATAATGACTTTAAACTGCAAAATGGAGTCCTCAAAGGAAGAACTGTCAAATATTTTCACCATAAATAACTTTATTAAAATAAGAACTGATATCCTGTATAAACAATATCTTGCCTTCCAGTATAATTCAGATCATATAGCTATAAGATTAGTGAAAAAAATAATGAGATAGTAAGGAATTTATGTTATTGTTGTTTTGATATCAGAGTGTAATTTTTTAATTAAGCAGATGCCTAATAGCAATCCTTTGGAAAAAAAAAGTTTCAAAATAATAGCTGTGAATTGTATTTATCTATTTCTCTTTTTAAAAAGGGATATTTACATTAAAAAAAAAAATTACTGTGTCTTTAATCCCACGAGTACATCCAGCGACAATTGTGGAGCTACTTGTGCTATGAGAACCTGTAAATTTGGACCTTTAGTTTTGGCACCATCTGTTCCCATTAACCATTTTTCTCAGTAATTAACTCTTTTGGTAGCTATGTAATTGCCTATTGTGGCACTACTTGAAGAAGACAGAGGACTAGAACTTTGCTTGGATTGTATAAATACCGTTCCAAAAGGAAAAAGAGTGCGGAGAAATTAAAACCAAAAGTAAGCTATATTCTGATAGAACTACTCTGAGAGCAGCTAGTAAGGCTTTTAGATGCAAATGTTAAAAACTGCTGTGAAGACAGCACTGCTGTGGGTGGGACAGGGCTTGCTGGGTGCCCAAGTCCAGGCGATCTAAACAATTATACAAAGCTAGCACAAGCATTTGATGTTTCTCTGCACCCTCCCCACACGGCATGGTAAAAAGGGAAACAGGCTCCATCCAGGTTACTCATTTAGAAAACTGTCATACATAGAATTCTTTTCTCCTTTGACGACTCTATCTTCTGTCTGTCATGTTTAAGGCAGCATAGATTCAAGCAATTGCCATTTGCTGAATATCAACTTGCTACGAAATCTTTTTCCCATCCTTCTCTCCTGTCTTCTTTGAGTGTGTAATTTGGCCAAAAGATTAAAGCAGTGAACAAACAGCAGCTTTCAGTCCTGTATCATCAAGATGTTTAAAACTCAAGATCCTGTACGTTCACCTAGAAAAATGGACTATACACCAGTAGAGAACATCAGAGTCCTAATTCCCATGTATGTGTTCAATACTATTTTTCTATAGCAAGAATAGCTATGACATTTTAAAATTATATGAGGTGGTATTTAGAATCAAAACCAAAAAAGCATTATTTATAGAGTGATTCCCTTTCTGATATCTGCATTGCTGGAATTCTGATGACAGATCAGCTTTATAAGCGATCCCACTGACATTTGCTTTACTTCAAAATATTTTAATATTTTTTAGTACAATCAGTGGCTTATGTAGAGGAAATGACAGTGTGATGTGTAATAAGGTTTTATTTGCAATTCACTGGGTATTTAGTCAGGAGTGTGTAATCTGGTCTTTAGAACCTCCCGTCACTGGAACCTCAAGCAATTCACACCTTCTTGAGGTGTCTTTCTCCTCTGTATACTTAGTATTATGTTAAATATTATACAATGGCTTGCCATGAAATAAAGTGGCATATAAAACCTTTAAGCAGTGGATAGTTCATTGGAGAAACTTGGGTTACTCACATGTAGAAAGTTACATTTCTGACTATGCTAGAATTGACCTCTGAAAATTGAAAATTGCTGAAGTTGATCTCAAGTCTCATACTCAGAGCACACATGCAAAATAAGCCACTAACCAGGCACTAAACTCTCACGTTTTTAGAAAACTCTTGAAATTTACTTTGTTTCACAACCCGGAGGAAGTCCTTGTTAGGTATCACTATTCCGTATACTATTACAATATACAAACTATGTTATATATGCCATATATTGAAAAATCAAATTTGAAAAAGCGAAGATGAAAAGTCAGGTATGTCTTTTTGAGTTACTTAGAATAACTGTAGAATATGTTTACTAACGTTCATTACATACATCATACAGGTAGCTTCAATTTCATGACACCAGAAGACTGGTGACTAGACTTAAGATTTTCTATCACATTTTGAAAAGAAATTGAACATCATGTGGAGCAAAACAAAAAAATCTGTATATACAATCAAGCTGACAGATAGCCATGCATTTGAGTGTCAGACCTATCTAATATTTTGACAATCTTTGCCTGATTCACCTGTGTTTGTTTAAATTTAGGAGATCATACAGTTCACATGGTGAATCCTGCTCACATTTAGACAAGTAAAATATTGAGGTGATTAAAGCAATTATTCAGAGAAGTGAAGTTACCGAAAATGCTTATGCATACAATTATTTACACTGAATAAGCTGTAACTCAGTGTTAAAAATTATTCATGAAAGATATGGCAATTTTTATTGACAGTATTTCTTTGGTTTGTCTCTAACAGATTATTATGTGTTGCATGATTTCGGAATTCAGCATTTTAGAAAAGGATCTATCTATCTATCTATCTATGCATCTATCTATCCATCTATCTATCTATCTATCTATCTATCTATCTATCTATCTATCTATCTATCAGATAAGCAGTACTTTTAAATGCCTTTCCTCCCTCCTAATGTTTTGGGAGATTTTAGGACTTTTAAACTACCACATCTCTGAACAGTGCTCCAGGCTGATGGCTGTGAAAGTTAGCAATGACAGTCTTCTTTTGCGGTATTATTTTTAACACATGCCAAGTTAACACAAGCACAAGGTAGATATGTAAAAGACATACAGTGTCAGGTCTCCTGAGAAATCTATGTCCGAGGCACAGCTACAACAACAAATCTTGACCAAAATCTGCTCCAGACCACCAACCCGGATCAAAGAATAAAGGGCTCTACTGAGAATCTGCTACAAAGAGTACACTTAAATATTGGTAGCATGGGTAGAATAGTTGGCCTGAGTCCTATGTGAGTTATACCAGCCTAAACTAAAAATAATATTAGTTAAATGTCTCCAAGATAACAACAGAATTATTGTGAACAGGATTTAACTCTGGGACTTTAAAATGAGAGAGCACATTGCATGTGATTCTAAAATTGATGTAAACAACACACTGGCACTTCTCCAGAACTAATTTAAGCTCAGCATTTGAATATTAATTTCCTTTTCCTTCTCCCAAGAGTGTACACAGCAAGAGACAAAATAAGGTACACCACAATTATCAATTACTTGAATTCATTTGAAAGATGGGTGTTTCTGTAAATAACTCTGGGTAATTAAAAAAAAACCCAACCAACAACAAAACTCTACATATAACTATTATGTATCATAACTAATTCTCATGCATGTGCATTTTTAAATCTGTAAATGTATTTATTCATTTTTTGCTCCTAACAGGAAAAAAAGTATCAGCAGATTCAGCTATTCTGCATGTATTATGAGTCTTTACCGAATAACAGGGAATAGTTCATAGTCTAGGCAAACCCAGATTTTGACTCTGGCAATACTAGACGATATCAGTAGTTCAATTGCAGGTACTCTACAATATCTCAGCTCTGAAAAAGACTTGTCCTTTTCTTTATAAGCTAATGGTTTCTTTCTGATGGGCCGCTTTTTTCTACGTTTAACTTTGTGTGGTAAAATATTGCATTTAAATCAAGGTATATTTCCTCTCTGCTGATTACTTCAAGTGATTTACATCTTCTAACTAACCAAGAGGAGAACTTCTGTTCCAGAGTTGCAAACACTGTGCTGGCTTCATTCAGCTGGCGGAGTGAGCGTACAGTGATATACTCCATACACCCACTACTCTCAGGGCAGATTCCCTTACTGATACACACAAATGTATTTCAGAGGACTTCAGATAAATTACAACCCCTCCAGCAAAGGGGCTGGCCAGTACAACATACACACTTCTTTTACCAATCAACTGCTAACCAGTCATGCAAAAAGCTTTGAAAATAAAGCCAGACTTTACCATCTTTGTGATAATAGGTGACTTCTACTTTCCTCTCCTCTGACCCCAGCAGGGCTTGAGCAATTTGGGCAATATGATGTCTTTTGGTCTCTGGCCCATGAAGAAAATCACAGGTGCAAGGTTTCTGCATGACATCTGGCCTGGAGAACCCGGTCATCTCACAGAACCCATCATTGCAGTAGATGATAGCACAATTCTGCACTCTAGCATTAGCAATGATGAATTTTTTATCTGCAATAAAAGAAAGTGATGCATTTTTTAGTACTCTTTCAACATTTCTTATAGGGTTGATTGCAGGGATGAATGCTGAACAACCCTTCTTTTCATGGGAATGCCTGAAATACAGAGATTTTCAGTCATTTAATGAAGTTTTGGGGTTTTTTTTAAGGAAATAAAACCACACTATGCAAGGCTCTGTAAATCTTTTGACTTCAAAATTTTGTCTCTTTCAGACTTCACCGAAGCCCAAGCGATGAGTGCTGTCCTGTCAGTCCCAACACCGGGAAAGTCCTTGAAAAGTTCGTAGCTTCTCTGGGGGGAAAGTAGAGCCTCAGGAAGGGGATTCTACTCAAATGAAGGGCTTCCTGATGTAAGGTCCATCTCAATCTACTCTGGATTTTAACTGAGATGAATCACAGTAAATTTATAGTCAGTATTTTAACAAATCTATCTAGAAAGCAACTGAAGAAAGTTCCTAAAAACAAAAAACGGGATACATGAAATTACTGTTATTGTCGGAAACATTTTGCAAATTTCACTGACGTTCTGTGCTTCCATCCATCCTCCTTTCCCAAACTCTCACTTCAAAGAAAGGTTCAAAAGTTTTCAACTCTGATTCGTTTGTTTCTGTTTATCTTTCTAACACACTAGTCCCATTGTAATTATAAGTGTGCCACTTTGATACACTTACTGCTAATAACATTAATTTTTAGTTACTTAAATTCACAAGGTGATTGCTTGTTTTTTAAAAGATTTCTTCCATGACACCAAGTAAACAGTGCTAGTCTCCAAAATTTTAAATATGTCCGTCTTTGAACACTGACATGTTTGGAGATTTCATTCTTACTTTTCCTGCTGTCTTTCAATCACACTGAGCTTTCACTGTTATTTGGCTATTTAGCAGCTAGTGCATTATTACTGTCAAAAAATACACTTCACTACATAAAAACTTGGGAGTAGCAACACTGACTTAGCATATAGATACATTAAGACTAGCACTGTTTTTATTTTTTTCTCAAAAATATAAACATTACACATGCTAATATTGGCTTAAGTATATGGAAATATATGAACTGGAATTACCTGTAAGGGTTCACACCAGACTGACACTAACATTATGCTAAATATTTAAATCAATGTACATACATCAAACTACTGTTGTAAATGAAATTCATTTTAAGCATCAAGTGTTCCTTCTTACAGCTAATAGAAAACCAAAATTCTGGCCAGGAAAAAACACTTCAGCTTCAGCCTCCTCGACAGGTAGTAAACTGCTGCATTGGAAAAGATCTCACAGACTCTCCCTGAGGATGCATTTGCACTGGTTTGATAGATATTTTTGGCTTATATAAACAAAAGAGAGAAATTTGACAGCTATATCAAAATGCAGTCATGACAACAAGGTAAGAGAGTATTTCCTCTTTAATAACTGTTCTGCATATTTTCTATTTTCTCTAAATCAAAGTCTGAAGTTCTGCTTTATTTTGAAAAGGCAATTATTATTAACAGCATTAACAATCATAATAATACTAAATCTAGCCTATATTTTAGACATTGCAAAGACAGCAAGATTCTACATTCTGCTTTTACAGCCACCTCACTGGTTCAGAAGAAGGTAAGAGATGTAATTTGTATAGCTGTACAATACGGATACAGTCAACGATAAAAACTACTCCTTGAAATAGCGTGGGAAAATAGCCCCAACCCCCTCCCCCCAAAAAAACCAAACTCAAACACAAACAAGCCCACCAGCCAATAATTCAAGTTGGTAATCTGTATTCTAGATCAAAAACATTTCTACTTCTGCCAGGGATCCCCTTCTTACCTCCGGGGTTTTCTTTGCAAGCTACAAACTTAAAAATAGTCTGGAGCTGCTGTCCATTTAGTCACAAGCAGAATAAAACTACTATAGCAAAATAGATAGAAAGCGAGAACTTACTTTGCCCTTCAAATTTTCGTATGATTGTACCCAAAAATGTATTTTGTGGTGCCACATGACCTCTGCGAACAGGCATGTTTGTACAGCTCTTCGGTTTTCTGTGCACAATGACTTCTCCAAGGATCTCCTACACGGCTCCAGCCCAAAGCACCGAGCCGGCTACCCTTTGTGACAAATCATCGTCCTCTGGAGCTCGGAAATCTCTTCCCATTAGCACCACTTCTAGAGACACGCTTTTCCTACCGGAGTCAGATTCATCCCCCAGTTTCTTTCTTTTTCTTTCTTTCTCTCCTTGCTTTCTTTTCTATTTTT
>VWZU01000762.1:1367028-1383835 GCA_013397095.1 Sterrhoptilus dennistouni
GCGCGCACGGAGGCGCCGCTGCCCGCCTCGGGCCCGGGGAGCGCCAGCCTTCCGCACCTGCCTCCTCTCGGCTTCTCCCGTCCCACAGGAATAGCTCGGGAGCCTCCCGGGGGAAACGGGTATTATTTTCAGGCTGTAATTAAGGCTTCCTGCACTACCCAGCAGGCAGAACGGTGTGCGTTCAGCGCGGCTCGGCGAGGTGACACGGGGGAGGGAGGTGCGGGCAGCCAAGCGATGCTGGAAAGGCATCTCTAGGGTAGTGAAAAGCACCGGCGGCTTCTTAATAAACTCATAGGGCAAAAAAAGAGAGGCACCTGAGCACCGTTCTTTGTATTTGCAAGCACAGGATATTGAGCCGGCAAACCACCGCTTCCCACCTGTTCTTCCACAGCACAAACAGGTGTTTCCTTATTCCCGGGAGCTTTTCAGAGGTGTGGCCTTTGTGTCACTGTTACCGTGTGTCATCCTCTATATTTATCAGAGGTGGGGCACAGTCTGTTGAGGATGAGGGCGCATTTCTGGACTAATTTAATTTAATCTCAGTGGAATCATCCTGGATTTACACAACTATGAATAGTGTCTGAAAATAACATTTTTATATACATAAACTGTATTAAGATGGCTTCATAGTAATTGACTGTGTACTAATTACAAAGATTCAGCTACATTAAATGATATATAATCAGATATGTAATCAATCTTAGGAAGTGAGCATTGCTTATTTGCAGAAACAAATGTTAAAATCTCTATATTCAGAGGGATGAATAAAAGGAAAAACATCCATATTTTTTTGTGATAATATTTGGAGAAATAATTTTTTGGACTTTGATAAACACTAGAAAAAATCTTAAAATATTTTTGAATACTTTTCCTTTGGACAATGAATGAATCTTCAAGTTGATTTTTTCTCTTATTGCTCATTGTGTTAAGGAAAAATATATATTTCTCTGAAATTGTATTCAAGTTCCCAAAGAGAACAGTAGAAAGAATGAAGAGGAATATATTTATTTTAACACTTTCTATAATACCTAACAACTAGTCAAGTCATAACAACCAGCAGTGACATCATTCTCATTTTTACATTAAAAATGTCACTTTGATATATCTATAACAGCAATAGAAAATAATCACCATAAAACTGTGACCTTTACTGAACAATCGGTCTTTGTTTCTAATATTCAGCAATTAGTAGCAAATTAGATCAGCTACAGGCTAGTAGAGTCCAGAGTCCAGTGCTTTAGATGCCTGTCTGAAAAGAAAACAAAAACCAAACCAAACCAAACCAATCCAATCAGAACAAAACATACATTTAGAATTCAAATTTCACTGAAGCCCCTTTTTTTTCATGTTAAGTTTGAGGGTCACACTATGCTTGCCTGAAAACTAAAGGCACCAGAACACCATGACTCTGGAAAACCATTTTTGTTCTGTCTCTCGATGGTAGCTTGAACTTTGATGTTGATTATGTGAATGTATGTTGTAGTGCCCCTTTTTTCCCTTTTCATCTACCCTGGTTGATTGGTGTAGAACTGATCAAGATAACCCCAGTCAAAGCAAGATAACTGCTGCTGAAAGACAAGATCTGAGATGTGGTTTTTAGCAGAGAATGAATTCACAAGAATGATGGGTTGTAATAACTACAGGAGCAATAGGTGACATCAGAAAATCTTTCATGGTGGTGATTTACACTCCTGCATCTTGTAGATGATCTATTGCTCCTGGAGTGCCTAATTCTCATTGTGCTTATTGCTTGATAATTTTCTGTAGCAAGCCAATAGACAAGTGCGAGAGGAAAATATATTAAAATTGGACAGCTAACAACAAGCACAGAGAAATGTGGAAGAACTTCCATTTGACTGAGAAAATATGCATGCAAGTGGGAAAGTTTGAATTCATTATAAAATGTGTCTCTAGTGCGATTAAAGGAATGGAGAATGCAATAGAGATATATGTTTTACCTATAAAATTGTACAGTTGCTAACTTTGCAAGAGACCAAAATACCGAGGGAGGGTGTCTCTGGAGCTCAAACTCATCCGGCGTGGCCAATCCCGTGTCCTCTGCTCCCTTGTGGCATTGGCCCTCGCCTCGCCACAGCCCAAGGAGAGCGCTCCAGTGGCCAGAGCCACATATGGCATTTCCGGGCCTCCAGGACAGCCTCTGATTTTGAAATAGTGGTTACAAGGTTTTCACTGGTATTTTAACTACTTCCTTCTCAAGTTCCTTTAGAGAATTTAGGGGACTATATGCCTGAAAATGTGCTACTGATCTGTTTCAACATCTTGGCAGTTAGCAATTAAACCTGGTATTGTCAGGAAAAGATAGTTCTGGGGAAATGGCTCTAATCATATTTCCCATCATATTTTTGGTGGGAAGACATAAAAAAGGACTCAAATTTAGTCCAGCATTCTTATCATATCTGACTTTGAAAAGTCCTATGTTTTCCCTCCCATACACAGAAGTTTATAAGTGCGTTCCTATTTAAATAAACAATTTTTGTATGGGAGCAAAATGCAGTTAATTCTTCATAGTTCTTTCTTTCTTTCTTTCTCTTTCTCTCTCTCTGCCTTGCCATTTTTCCAACTAGCATAGGATATTTGCCACATATATCCTGCCCCTGAAATTTATTCATCTATCTATGTTATATATGCTTACCATTTTAAATAAAGCTGGAATTGTCTTCAGAGCTGTCAAGAACAATACAGAAACGCTATTTGGAATCCTATTTTGGACTAAGATGGCCTTTGTGATTCTGTGACAGGTTGCTGTCTCTTATCATCACCTTTAGTTTTTATCAGTCTTGCTTTCTCGTCTCTTTACTCTTCTATGTCTTTCCAGAACTTCAAGTTACAGTTCTAGTTTTTGTTTTAGTCCTTCACAATAATAATGATCATCATTTAGATTATGACTGTCTGCACTTCAGGCTCAGGCAAAGTATGCAGTTCCGGGGACAACAGACTGCCAAATTACTTCTGTTGGAGAAGATAGAAATCAGCTGCTTGAACATCATGAACATCAAAATAGCAAATCTCTGCTGATGCTACTGAGGAAGGCATTGGGTGAGTGTGGTGGAAACTGCTGCTGTCAGACCTGGTTCCTTCAAGCAGAACTTTGTCTTTGCTTGCACTGTGCTGATGTCTCGGACACGAGGTCATTCTTAATCCTAAAGCCACATGGTCTACACCCCTACCTACATAGAAAAATTGGAACGCTTCATTACTGATGTCACAAAATTCACCTTGAATTAGGTCTGATTATAGTTATTTTGTATTTCACTTTTTCCATCTAAAAAAAAGGCTCTTACTCCTGGCAAAACCACTAATGTCAATGAGATTGCACAGAGGCAATTTTGGCCTTAAGGCATACCGTCATCATTGTGTCTACATATGGGTCTTGTTACTATTCAAGACTTCAGATATCTACATAGGAAAAAGACTATCAGGTTTTTAGGATGACAAAAGAAGTGTCAGCATGAAAATACAGTCTAAAAAGTGATTAAAATTTCTATTTAATTTTACAGCTAGTTTAATCAGTAATAAAAAAAAGTTATGTTATATTTTGGATTTCATTCAATGTATATTTTACATGTCATCACTCTGAGAGACAGTAATTTGATTACAAGAATATAAATTATAGATTCAAAATACATAAGAAAGAACTTCTTGAGCTAAATTTCTGTTAAAGATAACATCACGTGGAAAACAGTAAGGCAGCGAGCAACTTTACTTTTTCTCTAAGGATTCACAAAAAGTTGTTAGTTTGCTATGATTACATGCTATATTAGAATGCCCAGGGATTCAGAACCTCATGACTTAGGATCATTTTGGAATTAGCAGGTACAGGTATGAAAAGAGAATTACAAAAACCATCAGCATATCCATTTACTCAATGCCCTGCCAGTGGATCGTTCCCTTTAGTATATTTGCATTTGTATTATTCATTTAGGATTTAAATTATTCAAGCAATGAGGCTTGCACTTCTTCCTCTGAGAGACTCTTTCAATATCTCTGTCTCACCACAGGGCTTCATTCCCTTGTATTAAGCCACAGTTTTGGTGTGGGCTCTTGCCTTGGGAATTTACAGCATTTAGATGCATGCTGTGTTTCCTTGGGTTCCTAGCCTGGAACAGGTGCTTCAGGCTATTCTGTGCTGACCTTCTCTGGCCAATTTAGAGCATCAGGAATGATCCCAGCATGTGCTGTTCCTCTTGAAGATTTTCTAGCTGGATTACACTGCTATGACTCCATGATTCTGACAGCTGTCAGTCCAGAAAGAATGTTGATCATTATTAGGCAAGACATGAAACATACTTCTATTAATTTATTTGTTTCCTCCTACCATATATAGAAGAATGATAATGGTGTACAAATCCAGTAACCTGCTCCATATATTTGTGAGTAATTCTGTACTACAGGGAAATGTAATTGAAGATGAATATGCATTCTCCATAATATGTGTTCCATCATAAGATAAATTCAGGTATAATATTTTTTAGTAATAGTTTGTGCAAATTCATGTAAGAACTATTATGCTTATTATATCACAAATCTTTAGTTTTAATCTCTTTAAAAGTGTGTGCCTAGAAAATATCAAATGAGCTGGGACAGAGAAAAAATCCATTGCTAAAGCAAGAAAAAGTTAAGTTATTGTCTGTAATTTACTAATTGAACTGGATCTACAGATTTCTAAAATTAATTGTCTTTGTACCAAATTCCAGTTGCCTTTTCCACAATGTATTCAAATATTAAGTATTAGGACTGCCATCTGTTAGGTGAGGCTCATTCATTTTCTTAGCTTCTCACGTGAATAAACTAGTAAGAATTCCTTCTTAAATATCTGCATGTTCTGAATGTATTTATATCAATAATAATGAAAGAGTTCACCTTGCATGTGGAGCAGATTTGTAGTGATTTCTGGCTCTCACCCTAATGTCAATGAAAAGTACAGCAATGGCCTAGAAGTTCCTGAGGTTCCAAGGTTTCTGGTTTTGTCTCAAGTTCATCCTAATTCAGCTGCAGAAGCATTCTGGGGCCTGTATCCCAAGGGGAAGGTAGCCCAAACTAGGACCTTCAGGGTGAGTAGCCCCAGCACATTGTGTGCTTGCACTATTTCCTTTTGTAATTTTCAAATGGTTTCATTTCTAAGCAATAATTTAAAAAATGAGCCATATCAAAATCTTTCACAAAATTAAATTACTCTTCCCAAGCAGTTTTGTAGATGCCCCTCTCTACTGATAGAGTTAACTTCAGAGAGGTCACAAGATGAAGATTATTTCTATTCTTCAGCCTTTTTCCTTAGATCAAGGTATAGGAGCTGAATTCTTGCTTGGATGATATTTCCATATGCTGCTAGTTTAGCAAGCAGTAGATAGACAGAATTCCTCTTTTTCCTTCCTCTGCCCTGAAGCCACTGGCAATGTGGTAATGCTGAGCAGCTGTAAGGGAGAAAAAGGACAGCAGCTGCTCTGAACGTGTTTCGTGGTAACATTTTTTTTTGAGAATGACCAAGAGGCAGTGAGACCTTTTATCTCCTTTAGTCAGCATCAGATTAGATGTGTTCTCAATCAGTAGTCATATACAAATATCTTCCATGCACAGATAAATATTCAGATCATTAAAATACAGTTTTGAAGCATATGAGTGGTTCGTTTTGGATGCTGGCGTCCTGGTAGTACAAAAAATCTAAGAAGATTAAAAAATATATATTTTATTAAATAAATATGGGGCTTGTTTTGTTCCGTTTCCTTGGGCTGATCTGATACGTTATGATTTCGGATAAATTTTGTTCCTTTTTGCCCTTTGTGTCATGTTTCTCACCGACTTCAGATTTCTGTCTTCACTGCTTGACTACTGTCAATACTACTACTATATCTACTAGTTGTAGTCAGTTATTGGTGTTTTCAGTCTCAAAGGCAGAGGGATAGAAGGAACAGGGAGATGGAAATACAAATGGACCAGAAACTGACCAGAAAATGACCTTAAACTGGCCAGAAATTATAACATGCACTGAACTTAAGAAGCAAAGTTAAATATAAATTGAAACAGTTTAGGGGAAAAAATAACTTCCATCAAATTTAAATAAAATTTCAGATGTTTGTTCCAGCTTGAGAACGTTTTTGCTGTTCCTAAGGATGTTTGCTGTATATCCCCTAGGACCTTGTAGACCTCAATCAGAATGTAGTAAGCTGGAGAAATTTGTATATATATCCCAGAACACAATATAGCAAATAATTCCTATTTCACTCATAAGAAATAAACCCCAGCAAAATAGCATGAGGCTTTAGTGTCAATGGTTCCATACGGTCTTGATGAAGGTGAATTTATTTTTCCTAAATATCTCAGTAGTAGTACATTGTGTTTCTATGTTAATTTTTAGTGTTTCATACCTTCTTTGCTCTTTCTGCATTCTGTGAACATATTTTACACAGTCACTTCATCTAAATAAGGTAACTGCAGTTTCTACACTGTGCACACTTAGTCATTAACGATTTTATTATTAGCATATTCTAACACTCAGTCCTGTAGGCGAAGCTTTCTCCACCTGCCATGTATATTTTCTCCCTACAACTGTATTTTTCCACATTTATTTTTTCAGTATTATTCTCACAGTAACAATATTTGTCTGTAACTGTGTAGAGTCCAGAATCATATAGGCTAATTCTTCCTGACACTGTACTTATCAGTGCTTTTATTCACATTGCTGTCAAAAATAATCTGTAAATATCCAGTTTGAATATTTCTTTTTCAATATTTCCACTCCTCTTTCATAATATCATAGCATGAGATCATGTCTAATTATATGACAAAAATGGGCATTTGTCTAATTCATTTGAAGAGATAACCATATCCTGAAACAGCATTTTCTTCCTCAAAGGTAGTGTATGAGCTAATCTGCTGTCTGTGCAGATAAAATACATGTATTATAGACTAAATTAACAAACCCAGGTGCCTGTCTGGACCTAACATCTCCAGAGTTTTATTGATACAGCTGCAAATGAATGGTGAGATTTTTCATCAGTGCTAAATACTGTATTCAATAACCCTACTGAAGCCAATATGAACAGCAGGTATTTGGCAAATGAGAGTTTTGCTCATGATCTATGATGACAGAGAGAGATAATCAAATGACATATGTTGTTTTGGGAAAGTCTTCTGCTGCCTAAGATAGAATTTATTTAAATAATCTCTCCTGTATTTCCAATCTCTGCCATTAGGTCTATTTGATTGCAATACAAATAAGATATATATTTTCAGTCTACTTTTTCTAGCACTTGTTTTCCATATAGTTCAATTTATTTGGCAGGATGAATAATAATTTCAGATAAAAGTATATTTTTATGCTGGTAAAGAGTAATAAAAGCACTGCTATGCTGAAATACATATTCAGAAATAGCAAGATTATCTCATCATAATGCATCCATTTATTTATAATTTTTCTTTTTATCATTCTTTGTTCAGTTATTTAGGATAGGTGCATATTAGATCACAGGAGAGATATTCATTTGGTTGATGATTATAATTTAAACTATTTTTATAATTTATACTTCTTTTCACAATATAATAGCCAAACTATTCAGATATGCTTTTTGAAAGAGGACTTCCTCTGTACATGCTGTAGCACCCAAATCAATCACTCAGAAACTGTGCTTTACCTCAGTATTCAGGCTACTCACAGGTGATTTTGAAAGTCTGGTTTCACAACTCTTGAAAAAAAATCAATATAGACATACATTATTTTTTAATGCTGTTTGAGCTAGATAAATATTCATTTACTCATTTTCCTCATATGCTGTGTCAATATTTTGAAAGAAAGAACATCTAGGATTTTAAAAACCACCATGTTTTTGTGTCAGGTCAGGACAATAATGCACGGTTCAGGTGACTGCCTCCAGACTTCCACATCCTGACAGATCCGTGGGCAGATTCAGACACAGAACTGTATTGCTGAAAGCATAGGCCTTGTTTTTTATTCCAATTCATCATGAAAAAACTGAATTGATAAAGTCATATTAAATATTGAGAGAAAATATTTCCTAAATATATATATTTTTTTTTTCTTAAGAAAAGATCTTTTTTTCCCCCAGGAAATACTGGCACGTTAGGAAGCAGACAGTCCAAACCAGAGGACTGTTCTGAGGGAGAATTTGTGATAATCTCAAATAGGGATTTGATCGTACTGGCACCTGAAAACTCAAGACTGCTATGATCCACCTGACAGAGAATAACAATTTTCAGACCTTGTCAAGTAACCCAGTCTAGGGCTATACATCCTTTGAGGCTAAGGGGTGCCAAACAGATCTTCAGTTTAAGACAAAAATACAATCCCATTTAGTGCTTCAATAGTCTCTAAGCCAAGGTAAGCTCACACTGCCATGATGTTTGCCCAAAGAAGCCATGCATTCCCCTTCCTTGGACATTCTCAAGACTGAGCTACATAAAACTCTAAACCATCTGTTCTTACAGTTTCCCTGACACTCTTTTAGACAGGAAATTTCACCTTCTGAGGTTGCTCACAATCATATTATCATATGATTCCATTATGGTATGTTTGATATTTTCAGATATACTGAGACTTGGTTTCTGATTTCCCAGAATGTGCAGATGAGGTTTTAATTATGCCACTTCTTCTTTCTCTCTATAATATCTATGTGCTGGTCTCACAGGGCTCCCTGAAGCATGTAGTTCCATTTCTACTATTAGCTGAAATCATCAATGGTATGAATAGCATTCCCTAGGCTTGAGATATTCCATAAGCGATACATTATTGATTTACATTTTAAAAGACATCACACATACACATGTATGCTAGCAGGATACTTGTCTGTGATACCTGAAACCTTTTCAGACTAAACATTAAATATAAATCCAGAGTATTTTCTTGTACCCTTTGTTCTTTTTTCTTAATTATCTAGACAGAAGCAGCATTTCCCTTGACTCTCAGAGCTCCTTTGCATCAGCAATGCTTTTCTATCATGAGAGTTCAATGTCTTCTAGTAATATTTGTTAATCTGCCATAAAGTACTTCCAGTTCTTTAATTTCTTCTTTGGGTTCAGGGATAAGACTTTTATTTCTTCCACTGCTCCCTTGTGCTGGCATAGCACAGGAACTTCACTGATCCTTCTCACAGATGGAAGCTCATGACTACATTGTGAGGTTACCAGATTTCCCTGTTCCTCTTTATTGTGTCTCTCTAATCTCAGCACTGACATGTTTGCCTTTTCAGTAGTCAGGTGAGCAAGGTAATTTGAATAACTGCTATAGAAGTAAAGACTCAAGAGGTTTGATTTAATTTTGTTTAAATGTTAGTAGATGAAATGTAATCTGATAGGGAGTAGTAGAATCCATCACCATGCAGATGACAAGTGTTAGGCAGATCTTATTACCTGGAATAATTGAAAACTGTCTGCTTTCTATAGTTTTACTTGGTCTTCCTCATCTAAGGGTTAAAAAATTACATGCTGCACTTGATGAATTCTAAAAAGGACCATAAATGAAATTAGTTCTAGTTCAGTTTCCGTGAAAATTAGTGAAGGCAGATGCACCAGCCAATGCTCAAAGCAAATGGGTGTGTGGATAAACAATAGCCAAAGTGTGCGTTTCAGAATAATTTGGATTGGAATAGTCATGTTCACAAGAATAAACAGTTATAAGAGAACAATTTCGTCATCTCAGTTCCCATAAACTAACTTGTGATCCATGTTTTGTCATCCGGAAGATTCTGAAATTGGTGTCCCATTTGTGTCATTTGCTTTAGACATGAATAACCTCAGCACTGTATTTTGTATGTTTTATTATTTCCTGTTGATCTTCCAAGTGAAATTTTACTGCCATAAAGAATTCCTGAAAGTGAAAAAGGAAAAGAAAAACAGGAATTATCAATATTCTATTTTATATAAATAGAATTACATCTGCTGCTGCTTGAACACACCACATTCATGGGTGAATTTCAGACAAGCCAGTAGGTATCAGTGGGTGGAACATACCTGATAAGCCAAAAATATTGCATGTATTTTTAACCCACAAGAACATGGACAGGTGTGGGTCTTGGAATACTTTATCAATTTATGAATCTAAGAAACTATAGAGCATTGAAATCCTTCCAAAATAGTTCATACTTGAAACAGATCATGGCAGATAAGCTGGTAGCGAAGCCCTGGCTATAATGCCATCTGTTTTTCCTATGTGAAAACACCTCAGGAAGGATGGGAGCATTATGGTGATATGTGAAAATCACTACCTGACAGCACATCTAGTTCAAGCCAAATGATCTTGATTAAGAACATGAGAGGAGGTTAGACTAGGGGGGAAATAATAATTATTTTTGCCTAAAATATAGATAGAATTAAAAATGTATAGCATTGTATATAATCAATTATGTCCATAATTGTATTGTATTTTATACCTTATTTAGTTTCAAAAATTTTACATCTCTGGATAAATAATAAATTGTCAATCTTTTCTGTGTTTAGTGAATAAAAGACTTCTGCTATTTTAGCAACTACTAGCCAATTTATTTTATCTTCAATTTTCTCTTTCTGCTATATAATGTCTCTGTATAGTTGCTATGTTTCCTATTTGACTGGATAGCTGGATTCAGATCTGTATACTTAGGATATTCTTCAATAGCAGGAAACTTCTGAAAGGTAGCAAGGGATTCAGTCTCCAAGGATGATTTTTTTCCTTTATTTCTATTAGGCAAATTACTGTGAGAGTGATTGAGTAAAGCAAAAGAAAATTATAAGGCTTGGAGTTTTATAAAATAAGAAGAAAGATGTACATTTTTTTAGGGAGTCCTAATCTATTAGGACTTTTCATAAGCAAGTGTCCCTCCTCTCCCCCTCTTCCCACTGGTTGGTATCAGTCAGATTCTAACGGGCACCATTCCAACATTTTTTAGACTCTTTATTTTTAGATAGTAGGTATTTACATTATAATCTTGATACTATTTTTTTCTCATTCTTTTTATTAAATACTATCCTGCTTTGTATATATATATATATATATATTAGTAACTTATACTTCCCTAGTAACAACATCCCCAGAAAATATGCATTTTAAGCAGAATAATGCCTGAAACATAGCAATGCATGACAATAGACTTCCTGCAACCGACTGCTACTAAAGCATTTCAATATAGAAAACCAGCTACTTTAAGGCTTGTATTACTCTCCCACTTCTAATAGTTTTAAGGGATCAAATTTTACTCTTTCTCTACAGAGAATTCTCTGAATTAAGGGTTATTCCACTGAAGTCAGTACTGCCATATAGTACAGAATTATAGTCATAAAAGGGAACAGTTTTTTCCCGATCCTCTAGTGAAAAAAAAAAGGTGCCGTGGGATTAGAAATTAACTGGTTCATGTATACCCAAATTAATAAAAAGACAAGAAAAATGTTTTCTTTTAGTCTACAGCTCTAATTAAGCAGCTAAGTTTACATAAAGTGAGATCTCTGATATCCAGCCCAGTTTCTAAAAACTTTGTCTTTTAAAGGTAAATCACCAGACAGTTTTATCCAGGGTGTTTGTAGCCAGGTTTAGATATACCTGTTTGTTAGGTGTTGAGCAAATGAAGCAAAATTCATTTGAATTGTATTTCTAGCTTTAAAATTAAAATTTCCAACAGAATTCTATTTCTATCTTTAAAATTAGATGGAGGAAAAAGTGAAAAAATACAGTACGAGGCTCATTAAAATGCCTATTAGGACTATTAGGAAAATTCTGTTTTAATATTTTTCTTATAAATTAGGTATAAGTTCGACTTGCTGCTATTGGGATGTTTTCTTTTGCAAATACCTAAATAAGTAGGTTATTGGGAGCAGGGGCTGTCTTCTACCTTCACAGCCGAAGCCATTAACCTTATAATTAGATAGAGATGTCTGCCTCAAGGAATAGTATTTTTTGTGAAAATTCTGCCAACTTTTGGATTTAGAATCACATGGCTCTTCAATGTCCCTGTGATCACAATGTCACTTTTGTATTTGCCTCCAAAATGACTATATTATAAAAGCAAAAAACCTGCAAGTTACACATTAGTTAAAAAGAAAGACAGTGCACCTATAATTATGATCACAGGAACAAGCAATCTACCAGAGTGTATTTTCTTTGGGCTGTGTTCATCAGAAATCATCCATGAAGGCCCATGGCAGGTACTGAAGGTCATGGATCAGGGCTCTGACAGGCTATTCATTTAAGCTTAACTCTTAAAATAGTGTGAAGGCTGCATTGTTTGAATCAATCAGTCAAGAATGTCAGAAAGCAGAATATGAAGTTTTTTCAGGGAAATTAAGTTGCATTCCAGCATATTTTATGGTCATTAATGGACTTTATATGTATTTTATGGTAAGTCTCCATTTCACAAGTTAATAACTGTAGCAGCTTAATTCATAATAGCATTAGTCAGATGTGAAGGTAGCTTTTTGGGATTCATATACTCTTCCTTTAATTTCAGTGGATGAAAATTTACTTTCTCATAAAAGTTGCCTTCATTTTCTGGATTTGATTCCAATTCATGCTTGAGTAATTTGCTGTCATACTGTAATCTATGTGGCCATACCTGTTGACCAGTTTAATTGAGCTTTTTTTTTTTTTTATTTTTTTTATACAGAGAGCACAAGAACAAAGTGAGAGAATAAGTGGAAAAGAGAAGAGAGACAAAAGAAGTTTTATAGCAACAATACCAGCTTTTTCTTCCAGGAATATCTTAGGCTCAAGCAAGCTCAGTGGAGGCAGCAACTATATTAGAGTCCTTTTTCAGTCTACTTTTTGTTAGATTTTTGATGATTCAAGCTCAAGAATGTAATGGAAGATCCTTGTATTCTCAGGGTACAGTGGGGACAACCCTCTCCTTGGATACCAGTTAAACTAACAGTGCTGGTGCCAACAGCATTCCTGTAGAAAAGTAATACAGTCAGAGGACAGAGCTGGCTTTAAGTGAAGATATGGACTCACACCTGCAGAGCAATAGTCATTTAAATGAAAAGACTTAGTGCCAGGTTTTCCTTGATTTTTAAACTTGGCCTTACTAAACTAACAGAAGTGATGTACAGGTATACTGACTCTCTTTAGAAAATAGAACATGTACTTTCAATACTGATTTTGAATCCTCATCTTTAAATAGAAATGCTATCGATGGAGGGAAAAGCTGCTGTCAGATTGCTATGTTCTGTCTATATCTATTTGCTGTAAAATGGAAAATGACCCAGGGAAATAAATGTGTTATGCAAGTCTGGGTAAGAAATCTCTAATAGAAAGTGTTTATTTAAACAGAAACATAGTTTTCCTGCATATGTGTTACAGATTTTAACCTGGATCTGGTAGTTGTCTATGCTGTCCTTGCTAATGTGAGAGGAATCCCAAGCAGTGTGTTGACTAAAAGCTTTGCATGTTTACATCATGTCTGCTGGGTGTTTACATTTTTAAATGGCATGTACCCAGGAATCTGAAAAGAAACCAAGCAGTGATAATTTTGCACTTTGAAATGAAGTACGCAAGATCTACACTTTAAAGCAAGGCTATTGGCAATGCAGCCAGTCACCAACCAAAGGCATTAGAAATAAACAATAATGAATAAATAGCGTATGTGAAGAATTTGATTTAAATTAATCTTAAAATCATACAATCATTTGGTTTGGGAAAAAAACCCTTTAAAATCACAGAGTCCACCTGTTAACCTGCCAAGTTCACCACTCAATCATGTCGCTAAGTGTGGCAAGCACGTGTCCGTAACACGCCTCCAGGGATGATGTCTGCCCATTCCAATGCCTGAGAATCCTTCAGTGAAGAGATTTTTCCCAATATCCAACCTTAACCTCTTCTGGAGCACTTCTGTCCATTTCCTCTTGTCCTATCACTGGTCACCCAGGAGAAGAGGCTGACCCCCACCTTGCTGCAACCTCCTTTCAGGGAGTTGCAGAGGCCCCTCAAACTCTGTTGTTTTTTTTTCCAGGCTAAAAAGTTCCAGGTTCCTCAGCTGTACCTCATGAGATTTGTGTTCCAGACCCTTCATCATTGCCTTTTTCTGGACAAGCTCCAGCATCTTGGTGCCTTTCTAGGAGAGAGGGGCCTAAAACTGGCACAGGATTTGAGGTGTGGCCTCACTGGTTCTGGGTGCAGAGGGACTGTCACTGCCATAGTCTTGATGGCTACACTATTTCTGATATCTTACTTGGAATATACTCAGGTTCTTCAGCCAGGGGTCTGTTCTGTTGGGCACTGGAACAGGCTCCCCAGGGGAGAGGTCACAGCTCCAGCCTGCCAGAGTTCATGAAGTGTTTGGACAATGCTCTCGGGCACGTGGTGTGACTCTTGGGAATGGGGCTGTGCAGGGCAGGGAGTTGATGATCCTTGTGGCTCCCTTCCAAACCAGCAGATTTTGTGATTCTGTGAAATAGCAGGAAGAAAAAGGGTGTGGCTCTGTAGGATGTCTACATTTTTGATTTCATGTCATTATTTTCATTATATAAACTGCCAACGGAAAAAAAATGCAGCAAACTGATAGGGATAGCCAGGTTATTTCTACTATTTACTTGGATGAACATGAATTAAAATTTTCAGGCACTTGTTGCTGTATATTTGTGTATGACCCAAATTTCTTCTTTTTATGTTAGCACTGTTTTGGTTCTTGATTCATACTATCATAGAGCAAATTAAAAAATATTTATTTTTAAAAAAATTATTTCTGAATAAGGACGTAATTTAGTATTTAAATAGGCAAGACTTCAGAAATTATTTGTGAGGTACTGTTACACATTTTTAGATAAAGACTAGCATTACATCTATGAAAATATTCTATGACATTAATCATGCTTTATTCTTAAATAAATGGATCAAATACTCACTTTAAGTTAGATAACTATGGGTTCACATAGAGCTGCCAGTTAAATCCTTCCAACCACTATGAAAATACTATGGTAAATTGTGAAGTGGAATATAAATATGATACTCCTTATAAATGTCTATTCCCTAGTTGTCATCTGAACTTTGTCATAGTGAGACAACATTAAACAGGAAAGTTTTACCTGACCTGTAGAGTTAAATATTAGCTAGCTTAAGATTAAAATTATAGGCAAAATAAATCAAAATAAATAGACTTCAACTTTGATCACAAAATGGGGCAATTAAATAAGTGAAATCTAAACTGTGCAATTAGACTGTTTCACACAGAGGAAGCATAGAAACAATGGATAACAGACAAAACGGTAATTCCCTGGATTCATAAAAAGTATATAGGAAAAAAATAAGAATAAAAATTGCCAGAAGGAACCTCATGTACATGGGCAGGTAAGCAAATTAATGACTTTTTGTATCAGCTTGGCATAAGTTCTGAGCAATTCAGTGTTATTCAGTGGTGTCAGATATCACTGAAACATCCAAGAATAAAAACATCAAATGAAAACTGTGACCAATTAGGGATATGAAGGACTATAAGCATTATTCATGCTTTTTTCTCTTCTACGGCCACTCAATTTGATGGAAAATCTATTTCTTTCTATGTTAAATCCCTAAATGTCACAAGAAATTTAAAGAATATTTTTATTAAGTGCATCTGTCTCTGGAATAAATGATTAGCACGTTTCTATGTGCTGATTTTATCAGGGCTGTGCCATTATTCAGATCCCTGGATAAATTCTTTAATTTTTATTGAAAAGTAAAACTTGGGAAATATGACCACATGAAAGCTCATGTTGACCTTAAGAAAGAAACTAAAACAAGTTAGTGGACTAAAGGACATAGGAATACACCTGCCATATAAAGCATCAGAAGACAGAAATCTATGACTCTGTATTGACACTGAAACATAGCAATTTCAGTGTTGTTTAGACTCAATGATCTTAAGAGGCTTTTTCAACCCGAATGATTAAATGATGCTATAAGTGATTCCACTCAGATCATTAGAACAGTCCCATCACAATATCCAGTTTTTAATTAAGGCAAACCAATTTTAGATTTTTTGCATGGCCATCAGGTTTTGGAATTATCTAACAGGATTAAGTGCCTCATCCTTCATAAATTAGCAGAAGTATTTCTTTGTTGTGATAGCTAAACTAATCTCAGTTATTGAGTTTGTTGACATCTATTCTAGTAGCTCTAAGAGACATGATTCCAGAGCACCACTGTCTTGGGGTGTTGACTTTAACATCACAGCTTCAGAAGCTGGCACTAATTATATTTATATATGTTTCCAAAAAGCCTATCCTTTCCCATCTCTGTCTTGTTTTGCTCCTGCGCCGCCTACTCCCGTATGCCAGAACAAGTGTTCATGTACTCACAGTTCAGGTTGAAATCAACCTAGAAAAAGATTTGGTGGAGGACAAAAGTTTGTCTTTTAGCAGGAACCCAAATTATGAATGCTTAAAATTATGATGGTACTTAAGAAATCTGAGTAAAGCACTGGGGGAACCCTGCTATTACCAGCTCAACAGAGGGTCGTCTTTGCTGAATTTCAAGAACAGGAAATGTCTCATCACCTGTCCTCCAGTTTCTCTGAGTCCCTGAGTTGCTGTAGCTGCTTAGGGTAAGTGTTGGAACTAGAAACACTTGTCTCTTCTCCCAGTTACTTAAAAAAGAAGGTTTCATATTCTTTTAGAAGGAATAAAAATACCTATGTATTTTTGGGAGACGATGAAGCCTTTTCTGCCTTTATCACTCCAATAGGGTAATGAGATGCTGCCAAGGTTAGGAGTTAGAAATATCCTGAGCTAACTTGACCCAGCCCTAATTGTATTACACTTGAAAATAGATTTTAGGATAGTCTCTTTAAAGATCAGCATATAAGATACCCATACTACTGGTTAGAAAACACATTTAAAC
>VWZU01000762.1:1383914-1444830 GCA_013397095.1 Sterrhoptilus dennistouni
TTTTTTTTTTTTTTTTTTTTACTGTACAAGGCATATATACAAAGTGTTTTTAATCTGAATGAAGCTGGGAGAGAACTAAGGAAAGATAAACAATTCTTTGGTCATGGTTGGGGAAACTTTATTTGGATGACAATAAAGACTTGTGACTGGATGTCATATGCTCTGAACCAGAACCTGACCACAGGTAAGAAAGTGAGGTTAAAATCACTGTGTTACTGCGGCACGCACTAAAAAAAAGTGTGTAACCAGATATTAATTTGCTTAGGAAAGGAGTCAGGGGAATACTTAACATGTGCTTGGAGACATGACAGGTAATAGAGTTGGTTAATTAAACAAATATTTATGGATAATTTATCTGAGATTTTCAGAAACAGATCTTGATTCTTTATGTTTGGTGAATATTATGTACAGTAAGTTTATGGAACAGGGACAAATGTTGAACAGTTTGCTTGGTGATTGATATGGGATATAATTAATGATTATATTAATGCACATTTTTTATTTGAATAGTTCTGAAAGATAATGAATTATCATTCAGTGCTCTTGGTTATCACTAACCTAGAATTAATCGCTAGTAGTCTTGAAAACAAAAATAAAAACATTTATACAGGTGTAAACCCCAAGTATTTGAGTTTTAATCTAAAGAAGCCTGACTGACTCTTTCTCCATAGGACACTTGTTCAAATAATGTATGTTTTAGGCAGAATATTGTATCTGTCATGAGATGTGTGATAATACTGTTAACAGAAAGCTGTAAGATTTGCCAGAATTCACGTGAATTTATGTAACATATTCAAAACTGATTAGAAATTATATGAACATGTCATGAGCTTTTGATGACAACAGTCCTCTATAAGACATAAATTTTCCTCCCGGTGGAAGTTTATGTTTTCATTGCCTGGGATGAGTCTAACTCCAACTGCCTTGGGCCTCTCAGCACAGAAGCACCTGAGCAGAGAGTCTGCAGCCATGCATGTTCTAATAGTTCATAACAAGGTTTTTTCTATTTTATTGTGTTTTAAGAATGAAGGAGAAATAATATAAAGTTAGCTATACGAGAACTTTGCCATCTAATATTTTGTTGGGAAATTTTTATTTCTTAATAGCATGGCAGAACAGAAAGCAACACTGTAGGCAGAGATCTCAGTCCTCCTCCTTTTCTTACTGAAAAAAAAATACGTTTCAAAGACAAGAAACAGGCTGAGTTGATTCCTTTATATGTAACTCATGTATTTACTGTGAGGTCTGCCTGTCACATTTGTGCCAAAAGCTCTTCTGCCTTTAAGGAGCAGGGAATTGCTTAGGATAACCACTGCCTTGAGAAGCAGAAAGATGGTGTGGCATGGGTGAAGAAGATGCAGTGTGGACCTGATATTTTCTGAGCCTGAGAATTTCTAGTTCTTCCCAAGGGAAGCTTTTCAACAGTTTTTTTCCCCAAAACAACCTTGTGTAAACAGTATTCCTTTTCCATAACAACAGGTGTTGTTTGCTATTTCTGTTACTGAGCCAATGGGAGAGGTGTCAGTCCTATGGACCAATAACGTGCCTTCTTAGCATAGCAGGTTATAAAAGGGGTGAATTAATTGTAAATAAAGCCTTGCCTTATGACCGGAGTCAAGCACCTTTATTTCGTGTCCTATTGCAACATTGCAGTAGTTGAAGTTTACCCACAGAACATACAGTGTAGAATGTGCGGAGAGCAGCTGTGTTGCTGCGCATCCTCGCACTTGCTCTGCAGCTTTGTCCTGGCCTTTTAAGAGGTCAGCCTGGATTTGACAGAAGTGCACTTGGCAGTCTGCAGCCAATGAGGCCAAAATCTACTTATATTTCTCTGAGGCCCTATTTCCTATTAGCAAAATAAAAGTACTTAAAATAAGGAGGCATCCAGCTATCCTTGTTAAAAAGGCTGTGCAAACCCTGGAGATTATTTGAATTTTTTTTTCCTAAGAGCTCAATAATTACTTGGAAAATTAATAAAGTATATTTTAAGGGAAATACTCTCTGTTTGAAAGTGAATGCATATTGGCTTCAGGGAGTTATTCTGATGTCTTTGAGTGGGCTCTACAAAGAAAATATCTTCCTTTACACTGCTTAGTAAACCATTAATATAATAGATATAGAAGAACAGAGAATCAACATTTTTGACTCTTAATATTCAATGTGTTTTAAAGCCTTTACTGTGAATAAATAGAGACTTTAAAATGCTCCTGCATAGGTTTATATTCACCAGATCCCTAAGATCTCCTGGAAATGGAAGCAATTTTCATTTAAATAATTTACTACCAAACTCAAGTGCACTCTACATATTAAATGCTAACTGACTACAGCTTGCCTGTTCCAAGCATTCAAAACTACTAACTCAGGATGCAAGAAAAGGTAAGTTTGGCTTAAAAAAAAAAAAGGAAATTAAGAGGAAAAAAAAAGTTACTTTTTCTTTTGTTTGCTAATCTTTTTGGAAGTCTATACAATGAACTTTTCACTATTGATAAGTATAACTACATTTATCTGTCAAAATGCATCTGGCATTTTAAGGCTCTTTCCATTTAATACTGTTGAAGATTGACCCATTTCCCATTTTTCTTTCCATTTTATATTTTATCAATATGGATTTCACATTTTTCATGTTTAAAAGTCTGTGTATTTCAGTAAAAAGACTTCAATAAATTTTTTATAGGTAAAGTGTGTCGAAGAAAATGTAGGAAAAAAATGTAAATTGGAAAAATAACAGGAATAACTCCTAACTTTTTTTTTAATAAAAATATTATTTGTTAAGGAATATATTTTGGTTAAATTGCTTAACCAAGTTTGTGTATAATACCTACCAATTATGTGGTTTTTAAAATTCCTTTTACCATTTGTACTGAAATGTACGAGTATATTTTTTGAATGTTCGTGTGCTTTGCTGGATAAACTGGCCAGTGGATAAGTCCCTTAACCAAATAAATTACCCACTAAAGAAAAGGGTGACTTTCTCTGTTTGCATGATAGCTTTTGTGTCCTTTTTTTCATAGAACCCAGAAGCATAGATTACTTTGGGTTGGAAAGGACCTTAAAAATTGTCTGTAGTGGTTGTAGTGTCTCGGGAGTCTCATCTTCCTGACACCGGCTGCAGAGAAGGTACAGCTCAGACAGATCTACCTGGCTGATCCTGTGAGCCCTTTTTACCACAAGCGTGTTCCACAACTGAGGAATGAAGGGAGGACACTGTCACGCTTTGTGCCACTAGAGTTTCTTGGCGCCCTGCAACGGAACACCCCAACTGCAGGGAGTCTCCCTCAACAGAGCAGGGACTGCCTCCGGTGCAACAGCTTAAGTATGGGGAGGAGAAAGGGGAGGAGTCGAGCAAGGGACCATTCAGGTAAAGGTAGGGAGGAGCTCTGCATATGAAAGACAGACAGGGGAACCAATCAAGGAGGGGAAGGAGGGAACAGCCAGGATTCTGCCCAATCACTTGACGACCTCACTGGAACTTTCTAGTCCCAGGGTGGGGCCTCAAAATGATAGACAGGACCTGGGGGTTACCTAACATAAGACTGACAGTTAACTGAGACTAGGAACAAACCATATAGGGAAAGAACATGGAAGGTACAAGGAAAAAACCATAACAGACACATAACAATATAAGAACAAGCCTTAAATACATACATTAACTGATAAAACTAAAAACACACCACTACAATTATCCAATTCCAACTCCTCTTCCATGGACAGGGACACCTTCCACCAGACCAGGTTGCTCAGAGCCCCATCCAACCTGGCCCTGAACACTTCCAGTGATGGGGCATCCACAACTTCTCTGGACTCAGAAGGACTCATCACCCTGGGAATAAAGAATTGCTTCCCAATGTCTACCTGAAACTTACCCTCCTTCAGCTTAAAATCATTCTCACTTGTCCCATTATCCCATGTCCTTGACAAAAGTCCCTCTCCATCTTTCTTGTAAGCTCCCTTCAGGTATTGGAAGGTACAGTAACATCTGCCCAGAGCTTTTTCTTGTCCAGGCTGAAAAATGCCAGGTCTCTCAGCCTTCAGAGGAGAGATGTTCTAGAGCCCTGCTCATCATCATGGCCTCCTCTGGATTTGCTCCAACAGTTCTGTGTCCTTAGGTTGGGGACCCCAGAGCTGAATGCAGTGCCAGAGATGGTGTCTCACGAGAGCAGATTAGAGGAGCAGAATTGACCTACTGCCCGTGCTGCTTTGGATGCAGCCCAGGCTATTGTTGGCTTTTGGGGCCAGCCCAATCATCTTATCAAGAAATAAAAATGAGATTCCACAGTGGATGATATTTCAGTGATTTGCTTTTCACGAGGTGTGGTTATGGCCCTGACCTTCTGAGCAAAGTTCAGTGCTCAGAGTTCAGTGCTTGTCAGTCAACCTTCTGTATTGAAAAATGTTCCCAAAGTATAGAGAAACATATCTGAAGAACAATGGAGGTCAACATTTCCTCTCCCTTGGATCTCAAGAGAGGATAATGGATGTTCCCTTTTAAAGCATTTCTGTTATTGATTGTGTAATAGGCTTTATGACTTTTACAAAAAGTGTTACCTCAACTAGTTCTATTTTCATTACTTTATTTACTTCTGAGAAAAATACTCTCTTCAGAAGGTCCCAGGCAGAGGCTTACCATCCTGGATCAAATTAGTAAAACCTAATAACTCTGAAGTTGTTGGCAAGAAAATAGCAGCCCCATGATAGGTCATGTTGCCACAAGTTTCTCTGATAATCACTAATTGTTTCCAAATCATATATTCAAAATGGAAAAGAGCTGATTCCATCAGGTCACATCATTAAGAGGAAGAGATGACAAACAACATCAGCTGCCTAGCAATAACATGTTCCTTCTACTTATCAGTGATATGCTTATTCTCTTCTTAAATAATAGAAATTATGTCATTTCTGCCATATTTATAAGTCCCTAGTAGTTCCTCATCTGAATACAATTAATTCTCAATAGTTCCTACATAGATTAATTTTCTTCTGATTTTCATACTGTCCTACTAAACTAAATAATTGCATTTTCCTCCTTGTTAAGGCCCTTCAATATCTTTAAGAATTTATAATGTGTCCAATTATTTGTATAATAGCAAACTGTACAAATGCTGGGGGAGGATCTTCTAAGTGAAAATATGGTAGTTTGGCATTGATTTTCTGTAAAAGCAGAGCACTTAACAGCACAATGCTCTACTCTCTCCTGGTCCAGTTCCAGGAAAGGGTTTAGGCACCTAAGACGATAGCTGAGTAGATACAAATTATCTAAATCAATTCAGCCACTATTTAACGTTTGTGGAGCCTAAATTCAATAAGGAGCTCCCTGTTCCATCTTAAAATCCCTAAGCGCATAGATGCTCAGAGCAGATGGTGTCTATGTGGCCATCTTATTACTTATTTTCCTTCTAAATATGGCTAGAACCCCAGAAGCAGACATTCCTTCACTTTAATTGACTCTGAGACTTAACCTAAGAAGTTTCTTTGCAGTGCGCCAAAAGCATATCTGCAGAAACAGGCTGCATTTTTCTGCAGTCTCCCTTTCTTTAAGTTAATGGTGAAAATGACAATACTGTTCACCTTTTCTATCATATTCTAGAGCTCGCCAGCCCACAAATTAGGATCCGAGTTCAGTTTCTTCATCAGAAAGCATTAAACACACAGACTGTGTCTCAGAGGAAAGTGCTTTCAGCACTATTTGTGCCTTCAGGTGCATATTTGAGAAGGAGAGGAGAAAACCCTTGTAACGTTCAGTGGTATCCGTACTGCCCCCAAGGCAGGGAGTGGCAAGGTCTCTGGCCATAGTGTATCAGATGAAACATCTACAAATCATCCTGACCTGAGAAGTGCAGAAGTCAAGGGATGCAATGTTGGATTTGGGGGTCCATTATTAGTTTCAGGTACTCAAAATGTATATTCCATACCCATGTGGTCAGTCTCTGCACTCATGCTAGTAGAACTCCTTACCAATACTTATTTTACTTTTCCTCTGGAAATGTCTCAGAATTTAAGAAGGTGTCTCTAAGACTGGGAGGAAATTCATATGAGAAGCAGTCTTGTACTTTCTCTTGTTCTTGCAGTTTTTCTCTGCATTTATTTCTTTCCCTGAACATTTCAGTCACACATTGGTAACTGTGTACTACTCTTTGAGACTTTGATCATGGTATAGATCTTTTTCTGGGGCATTTCTTTCTTTGTACATCTATCTGGTACTGAGTTTTAACTTTGCTTGAGAAATTGAACAACATGCACCTGTTTAATTTGTCCTTATATTACACTAAATATTTATGTTTGACTTGTTATTCTGTTCTGTCAAAAATGTCTGTCCTCAAAGATTTCTCCTCCCTTTTCTTATTATATGTATATATGAAATGGTTTTTCTTGAAGATATGATCTTTAAATTTTTTGATTTCACCATAATTTTTTCATTATTAGTGATCCCTCTTTCTAGATAACCTGTTACACCATTCTGATGCATTTACACATAGATACTCCTCAGTTATGATTTTAATCTGTCAAAATACTTTCATGCAACTCTTTAAAGTTTAATAAAATTTAAATATTAATACATTATAAATTTAAATATATTGCATCTACTATATAAATTTCACCTATTGATTTTGTAATTCTATCAAGAAAATAATGTTGATAAAACCTGTTGTTTGCAAACACATGATTAATATGGCTTATAACAGACCCTTGTTAAGCTAATATGTGTTTTGAAAGAAATGTATGGAATATCTGATGTTAGACTTGTGCATTGGGGTTCTGCTGGATAGAGCAGAATATCATCTAACTTGCGAGGCTGAATTGTGATTTTACAATACTGCTTTTATCCCAAAAAACTTTCAGGGCTAGATAAAAAAAAATCTTGAATAAAATAGGGTGTCTGGGTTATTTCCAGAAATGTTTGGCTGTCAGCTCATGATTATATCTGTCAACTCATATTTTTACTCATGATATATGCTCCTTCATATAAAGCAGGAGGCATTTTTTCCTTATGTAGAAAATTTCAGAAGTTAAGCTCAATACCAGCAGATACCACCATTATAGTATAATCTCTATTTCCTTAGGACTACTTTATGCACTACATTCTAGGAAGAAAATTTTGCAGGCACTTCCAAAGGAGCTGAGGATCAGCTGTGTATTTCAGGCCCCAGGTAATATGTTGAAGATTAAGAAATGTTATTATTGTGAGAATGAGTTGTTGAAGGTTTTGTTCTTTATGGAAAAAAAACTCTGTGGTGGCTGCTTGCTAAATTATTATTTTTTAGTAGGTAGCAGCAAATTGAAATTCCATTCCAAAATAGACAGAAATTATTCTTATAATGGGTGAAGAATTATTATTTATTGGATTTTTTCACACTGAATCCTTTCACTACATGTTCTTCTTTTTATCCTTTTCCAGCCATTTTTGTTCCCATCTTGAGAATCCTGATCCTGCTTCAGCAGGGGTCAATGAAATCTCACCATTAACCACGAAGAAAATGAAAAACCATCTTCTCAGAAATCATTACAGCCTATTCTTTTTTTCTCATGCTGCTTCAGTCTTTGGCTTTTATCTTTCATAACTCTTTTTTTCATTGTTACAGTTTGCAATTGTTCCCTCATGCTTTGGCTCATTGATTTTGTTTCCTTGGTTCTCACAGTAGCTTTACTACTCAAACACTCTGTTTTTCCTTCTACAAAGGAAATAGGTAATTTGCTGTATGAAGAGATTTGTTGTTGGATTTGGTGGCACAGCAATAGTCAGCCCTTCATTCAGAAAGGTTAATGTCCTGTGAACCCCTGATTTAGTCTGCTGTCATTCTCTGATGTTTGTGGCTTATGAGGGGATCACATTTTATTTGCTGGACTTATCACTGTTTTTTGTCTTGTGATAATTGCCTGACCTGCTATGATTGTTGTTTGCAGTATTTACTGACTCAGATCTTTCCATCCACTTTATCTCTGCTTGTTCTTATCAGTTGAGGCTCATTGACGTTTTATTTTGTCAGTGCCCACACGCAGACTGCTCAGTAAAAGTTCCCATATTCTAATGATGTGCACTTTGAGATCTGAAGTATTTATATAGCATTCAGGGGAATATACCTTCTAATATTAATGGTTTGTTTTACATGATAGTGTACTGTTTTTTACTACATATTTGGAGCAGAAAATGTTTACTTTCTTTTATACCCCATAACAATCATATGCTTTTGCTACAAAAAACCCAAACCAACCAAGCAAAATTCCCAACCCCCCTGTTTCTGAACTAATTTTTTAAAATTTTAAAAATTTGCTTGGAATGACCTCTCTTCCCAACTTGCAATTTTGTTTCAAAGTATTTATGTTTATCCTTGTACTGCAAAATGCAAAGTAAATGCCATTAGTGCCTTTACACACTGTGCTCTGTGCAATTTATGCTGAGCAGCAACAGACTCCAGCAGTAAGTGGCCACATAGTGAGATGAACAGTTACATAACCACAGACAGTAATTGGATGCTATTAATGAGAATTTGGGATAGCACAATTTTTTAGCCCCAGAAGTTGTTAGCTTTTTATAATCTCGATTAATGTCATATACACTCTTTTTCACCGTGAATAATTATTTTCCTAATCTCCAGTTGTGCTCTGCAGAGTCACTGAAACAAGGAACTCTGCATTAGCCTGATTTTTCCAACTGCCTCACATTATGTAGCACAAATATGGATTTGTAGAAGGTGCCTCTGCATATGGAGAGGTGGAAAGCTGTGTCACCTTGTAGGCAGCTCTAAGAAATTGTACTTTTCAGAGTCCTAATTCCTTTACCGTTTTCATCTCAGTTCTCTTGTTCCTGTGAATAAATATCTGTACCTCATAAAGCAGCAGCTGCTTGTATTACACCTTTTCAGATAGTCTGTCTGGCCAGAATCCAGAGCAGGGCAGAAGCAAGCATCTGTTCATAATTTATTTTTCCTTGCTATTGGCACACAGAATGGAATAAATAGGGAGCTGGGTCTAGGCCCCACACCAGACCCCTATTTTTAAGGTGCTTGCCAGCATGACAATCCTCACTCTTTAAATAGATGAGCTTGGAAACAGAATCTGGGATGTTGGCAGCTTAAAAGGACAGGGCTCCAGCATCTGCTGTGGAAAAATAGACACTTCTTAGTAGAAGGTGTAGCAAAATAAAAAATGTCCTAGTCTTCAAAATGTATAGTTTTCCACTGAAAACTGGGGCCTTGCCACGTGAGTACAAGTGTGCTCTGACCTGATTTCCTGGGTAACTGTGGTTACTGTGAAAATGAAGCCACTGGGAGCTGCAGGTGCTCAGCATTTTGGAAAATCAGGTATCAAGTAACAAAGCTGAACTTGCAAAGGATGTTTTTTAAGAATACCAGTTGATCAATATTCAGTTAAACACCTAAAATTGTTCCGTATGGGATACTTCAATGAAGTCATAGCTAAAGCAGTCTAATAGAGCACTGAAATTGAAAGAAGTGAACTCAAGGTATTATTTTTTACTGGTTTTTAGTTCTCATTTTCTGCTTAGAGTCACTGAACTCTATCCAATTGACTGACCTTTTATCTTTAGCCAGAGTTTGAGGGTCATATAAATTAGTTTTTATAGGTAGGTAATTACTAGGAGGAAAAGCCTAGAATTTTGGATAAAATGCTTTGTATTAGGACTTTGTGGAAAGTGATGATTTTGATTCTGTGAGGACTCTGAAAGAATCTTGTTTTACTTAGTTTAATATTACTCAAGCTTTCTAGCCAGGACACCTTCTCTAAGTAAGCATCCTCACTTTTCCTGTGATTCAGCACATTTCAAAAACATTGACAAGTTCACTGGTGCTCCAGCTCCACAAACATTTTAAATAAAGTCTGAGTTTTAACAAAAGAATTAAAAATATGGCTTAGAGTCTGCTTCTTTGCAGATGATTTTGTGCAGTTGCCATCCTTGGAGAATGTCATAAAGCCCTGAGCAAGATTCTTCATTTTAAAAACCCTTGTTCATCTGGGATGACAGCAGGATTTGGTGGGAAGTGCTTCTCTTGCTGGGTTCTTCCTCATGTGCCAAAGAGGTCTGAATTCAGAAGTTCCAGCTTTACAAGAGGCAGGATTCCCTTGATTTTGGAGTAATTAAGCAAGGCAAGATGCCTGGAAAGATGAAAGACCTAAACTACAAGAAGTTACATAAGACCTTTGGTACTATTAGTATATTAATTAGTATAATCATTTCCTAGAATTTCTTCTTATTTCATCTGTCTGTAACATATGTCAACAGCCCATGTTAACACAATATTTATTTTCAAGAAAAATATTTCTTACCATCACCCTTGACATCAGAACTAACTGAAAAATGCATAATTCAGCTAATGGAGGACTGGCATTGCAAAAGAAAACACAAGAATATTACATTGCATTTTTTTTTAATCTGGTGACTTTTTAAACTAAGACTCTCAGAATTAAGATGACTGAATGCTTCTCTACATTAAAAGTTACCATAAAGAAAAAAAATTGAAGTGTGAATTCAAGCTCATAAACTACTCCACACTAACTCCTTTTGCAAATTCTCTTAGCTAGCAATGTGTGAAGCAATTTACTCCACTTCCGAAAAGCATCAGTAAGTTCACACCTTATCTTTGACAAGGAGGAGGTTATCTCATATTCACTGTGCATTGCATGCCTCACATGAGTAACTTGTGCATTGCAAATCCAAAACTCTGATCAGAGTTGCTGCATGAAAAACCTCTCTTGTGCATTTTTTGCATATTCAGGTAGGATCAGGACCAAGGTAAAGGAATGACCAAATGTCTCAAATATATTCCAATGGTTGTTCCTGAGTCATGACGAAAGTCTTCCTGACATTCATTATTGCTCCTGCTTCAAGACATCAGTGAACCTAAAAGAACTTGTACAGAGAAACAACAGAAAATTGGTAAATTTTAGTCATTTGACATCTAACCCTAGTCCTTCACTGCTTCTAGAACACGCTTTTCTTCCATCCCATGACTCTGTTAAAGGAAGTGTTCTGGTATTACAGGTTGTTTTTTTGCAACGTGCCCTAGAATGTGTGGTAAATGCAGACCCCTAGGTCCTATGCTACATTATGCAGAGTGAAGCCTGGCCACTCCAGCAGCCTTTGCCCCCTCAAGAGCTACAGATAGAGCTTAGAGCTCCTGCCCTGTGTGGAAAATATCTCAAATAGTTGGCACTTTCCTATGTAATTCTAGGACCTTCTGACTAAGATAAATAATGAAGAGCTAACCTGAACAATGGCAGGGTTCAGCCATCAACATACAGATTTTCTGTATTTTGGAATTTACCCAACAGCAATGGTCACCAGGGGCAGGTTTAGGCTTTAGGCTCTTTCCAAATGTATATGAAGCCCACCTGAATATTAAAAATGATCACGCGAGACAATATTCAATTAGTTTACCAGCAGAATTTTGATTATTTATGGCATCAATTCTGTTTGAAAATCTTCCCAAAACCTCCAGTGCTTAATCAGCCTTTTTGATCTAAAAGCTGAGGGGTAATTCTCACTATGGCTTCTCCTCTTACACCATTTCCAGCACTTTCTGTCTTTCACTAAGCTGAAAGCATTGAGAAAAGAGTCTTTTTTTGTGGAATTTTGGCACTTCCAGTCCCTGTTGGAACCACAGTGTGCATAAAGCTTAAAAACCCCAAGCAAAAAGCTAGCTATGCTTTATGAATTTCTAAAAATAAAGTCTTTTTTCAGGTGAAACGATGATTTTCTTCATAAAACAACTCGTCCTTTCCAATTTTAAAATTGTGTGGTGGCTTGGCTAGAAGAAAACAGATAAGCTATAACATTTCTTGAGAATTTAATGTTGATACACTTTTTAAATTTATGCGTATGTCAGAATGTGTGAAAAAGTGTGATCTTTGTCATGAGCTTACAAACTAAAAATTCAGTCTGGTTCAAGTCAATGAACTGTTTTATTAAAGCTAATTCCAATTGTAAATCATCTAGAACAGAATATGCCAAAATTGTTAGAATGCCTGAAATATCAGGAAAAAATTAAGAACAAGAAAACGTGATTTCCTCTCTCTATGAATTCAGATTTTTGAACGTTCTTCTTTAAATTTTGAAGAGTTTTTCTTCAAATGAAAACTGGAACTCTCGTATAATCACACCACTTCAGGATTAAGAGCTTTCAAAAACATAACCAAAGAAAAATTATAAGAGATAAGATATTGTATATCCTTTATAGCCAGGTAAACACATACCTAAGACTTTACTGGATGGAGACCTGCCTTGGATTAACTTTGTCTGTCTCTACGGCACCAGTGAAGGAGTGGAGACAACAAGTTGTGAGTGGTGGCTGGTCTGGAAAGGGAAACAATCTGTCTAAGCTCATATGAAGCTGAGACACAGGATTCATTAGCTGAGGTGTATCAGATGGTGGGAGTCCATCTGCAAAAGCACTGCATTATGGGATCTTTCTAATCTGTTATCAAAACAGCTCTATGTACACCTTGTGGTCATGTATACATGTTCTGTATTACTCAAATATTGATTCTTCCCCAACACTGGACAGTTTTAGGATTCAGCTGAACAGAGTGCAGAGCCATCTTTTCTTGACTAAGCTATTGCCAACATTGGACCAGTTTATCCATAAGATCCCTTCCAATCTGGTACTTAATGAGCCTGTGACAGTCAAATATCAGATGAAGTGCCTGAAATGTTTTCAGGGTTTAATTCTGAAATATTTTGTCCTTGAATATAATTTTTCTGTTTCATCTAGCAGAGAGGGCTTCCTGCAAAACAACATCAGCAGAGGGAGAGAGCAATTTCAGGTCTGAGAATCACCATAAAAGGAAGACATGAAAATGAGAATGGAAGGAGGATAAGTGAGGAAGGTACTCTAAATATAGAAATGGAGATAAAGGTACTGAGACCCAAGTGCCAATATAGATTTGAAAGCCCAGAACCGAGAAGAGGGCAAATTTAAAAAGTATCTCTTTGAATATGTCAACAACTACTGAAAACAAAAATTAATTAATCTATATAACAAAAGCTGTGACACAAATCAGAAATGCTGAACTAACTATAAAAGCAATATAAATGGCCATCAAGAGTCTTACTATTAAATACAGTAGTTAACATTGCTGCTCTTTATTGTGCTTACTATATTACAACTATACTAAAGAATTTAATATTTACATGTGAAGATAAGAGACATTCAGTCAACAGATGGAAAGGGCACAAGCAAACAGTAAATGCTGATCAGTATGGCAGGCACCACTCAAGACGTGGACTACTTCACCTTTGTGACTAATATTTTGTAGGTGTCACAGAGGAAAGTTTTGCAGGTGATTAATCAGTGAATTGTGCAGATATTTATGGGTGAGTTACAGGGCAAGAGAGAACAGGATTCTTGGCTGGGCTAGATGGACACATTCTGTGAGGGGATGGATGTATGTACAGTAGGACGGGGAGATCTATGCACTGTGCAGCTCAAGAGGAGAATTGCAGACAGGTTTTCACTGGCATTTTTGAAGACTCACAACCCCCAGCCAATGAATGCAGCCAACACATCTCAAATGTACAATAGCACCAGGAGAACTTCTCAGTTTAGCCCTTGTGATTAATGCTCAGCCTGAACACCCCTGTTAACCACATTGACAGCGTCTTGCTGATAAACAGCACTTACATCATCACATCACCAGTAATTTTGTAGTCACAGAGGGTTATCTCTGTGAACATCACTTTATTTTTTCATCGCACTGCCGTTCCCTGCCCCTCCCCATGAGCTGCACTTCCAGGAGAGTTGCTGTGTCCTTGTGGGAGTATAGGGAGCCAGAGGTTTCATAAGAATCACTGGAGCAGATAGACTCATTTCTTTCATTCAGGTGGATTGCAATTGCTTACAATAGCAATGTAAATATGTCATGAAAATTTTTGTGTGGGGACTATCTAAAGTTTTGGGCTAAAACCAAGAGAAGAGACTGCATAACTGAGAAGTATCCTTAGAGGCAAAAGATGTTTTCTCTTCCCTTATACTCCCCCGCTGGTTTGTAGCCCTTTTGCATATTTCCTTATTCTTTCAAGCTAAGTATTTTCCTTCTTGTTGTTCCTTTCAGGATTTTGTCTCCCCAGGAAGCCACTAAATCTTCCCATTCCCTCCAGCAAGGTACCAACCTCAAGTTCCTTACTGCCACCTCTGCTGACAGTGTCCCCTCACTGTTCCTCTCTGCTGTGTGCTCTGGGAGGTGTCTGGCTGTTAGCCTCTCACAATAACCTACATTCCCATGGGCTTTCACCCTGCAGGGCAGCTTGGGAGCCTGTGAGCACCAGCTAGTGATATTTGGACAGGCTGGGAAGATGTTGAGTGTGAAGAATGTTAAGTACAGTGCAACACTGTATACACAGTATGGATGCACAGCCCTCAAAAATGTCTCCCAACAGATTTTTGTAAATTTACCTTCAAAATTAAAAAAAAAAAATCATAGTGGAAAGGATCTAAATAGTTGACAGTGAAGATAATGTAACTGTCCTTATTGTTTGAGTAGAAAGCAATTGAACTTCTAATGAAATTAGAAAATACTTTCAGCTGAAAGCTCACTTTATCTGTGATTTTAGTAGGGACACATTGTACACTTCAGTTTTTTTCCATTCATTTGCTCCCAGATAAGCAGTATGCTATTACTCTCTAGTGGTGCTGTCTTCAGGGACTATTTCTGTCCGGCACTTGGGAGAATGCATTATGAGATGTCAGCATGTGTGAGCAGAGATAGTATGGCTTGTCATGTACCGATAGGCCATATTCTGCTATAAAATGATGGCTTTGTCTTTTATCACTGTCACAGTCTTACTTAACAAGCTGTGACTCTGTGGTTCATCACAAAGAAAACTGTCATCCCTTGATACGTGCCTTGAATGTCCTTTCATCTTCCAGGCAGGTAGGATCTGCTTGTGACATCAAGCAGAACAGTAACTCCAGATGGACTCTGGTGGTGCAGCAGTATATTAACAAAGGGGTTCACTGGCACAAGTCCAGGTTTTGCACCTTAGATTAGATTATAGGGATAAGGAAAACATATTCAAGCTTTTAAACAAAGTAAGATGTGGTAATATGTCATAAATATAATTAGGAAAGAAAATGTTACTAATCCATCGTGTTTAAGTGATAATTTATTTATCATGGTGTTATTCCAAGTAACAGATAAATCAATTAGAGTTCCTTTAGAAAGCAAATAAATAGTGTTGGTTCAATGGGGTGATGACAGATGAAGTGTTTTGAGGAACCCGTAAGTTCTGTAGATAGATTTCTCCATATAATTATGTTTAGGATGAAATTTGGAGAATCACTGGCCTTCACTAGAGACTCTGATGCTGCTAGCGATTTATATGGCCCTTAGTACTTCTATTCATAATGTCACTGAACAAAGAAACAGTGTCTGTTGCTAGGATCAGAGACAGACACCTAAGGAGAAAGGCCTTCAGCATTTCCAGAGGGCACATATATTAAATAGTTATACAGGGTGTTTAGTGAGTGCTTTCTACTAGACCCTGCAGGTCAGAATTTTTCTGGCAGAGGAAAATGGGCGTACTCTGCTCACTTCAGCATTTTGTACGGCCATGGGACATATTATACTGCCAGTGTTGTGATTCTGCAGATCAAATTAAACTACTTTGTGGACATTAAAGTATGAATATTTCATGTGAGCTTTTACAGGGCTGAATTTAAACTAAGATGCTGAAGTACTTCTCTGTATTCCTCTTTCCTGGGATTTTGTATTTTAAAACCAGACCTGCCTTGCACAAAGTTGTTCTTTCGTGTCACTGCTTTTCTAATTGTGTAAGAAGGAAAGTCAGGTATATTAACTGTTATGAGGCACAGGCTTCCAATCCCAGTGCAGCAAAAGAAAGAAGAAGAAGATGTCCATCAATGAACAAAGGTGTCTTCTGAGGGTGTAAAATTACAGGGAGTGGAAACAGAGTAGTTTCTCCATTGATGGAAAATTGCAGCATTCACGTATAATAGTGCTGCGAGGATTTGAGGGATGCCAAGGAAACCTGTGTGGATGTGTTACCAGTAAAAGTGCCTGCCTGCCTGGTGCTTAAAAATAGAAAAGAGGGTGTTGAGTACATAGAAATTGATGTTGAAGAATTTCTGACCTCTTTATTTTGAAAAAGTGTCATCTCACTCTCCCTGACTCTGGGTGTTCTCACCTTTATCAGTACACAAAGATTTAAAATAAGTTATAACTCCCTGGAAATGAGGTTACAGATAATCTCTACTTGGATAGTGTTTCTCCATGGATTCTGGATGCAAGCTTTCTGCCAGTGGTAACTTTTAGCTATACTGAAAATTGGTACTATTTATACACAAACATATAGACCATGCAGATAATTTGGACTTCTTACCTGTGAGGAAGAGAAATTGAATCACTGGTTTTGTTTCACCTTAAAATCTATGACTCGGTGAGTGTGAATGAAAAGCGCATTCATCTTTCCTGTTGTTGGTACTTTGCCAGAGGGATAACCAGTTCCAAGGGTCCCATTAAAATTGCTTTGTGCTTAATTTAAACCCCACTGTAAATTCTGGACAACTTCTCTGCATCTCCTTGTCTCAAAAGCCTGTGTTGTGCATGTGCACTAATAGACTCTGAGACTGAACCCAAAATCATCCTAGGCAAAACACATATAGGCTAAGATTAGGCAGCATAAGTTTTTTCACTTGCTCTTGGTAAGGTTAATTTATCATGGCAGTTCCATCCTCTTGGGCCTTTCTACTTGCTAATGGTTCCAGCTCTTGGACTTACCTCTGATCGAAAATAGATTTGATATTCATTCTGAATGAGAACCCACATTCTGAATTGTTGGATCTTATTTCCAAATAATGGGATGGAACTGTCAGGAGACTTTCCTAGAGCTTAATTGCAACATCAGCCTCAGTACAGAGTGAGACACAAAAGATGGCAACAGCTCATGTCTTACCAACAGCAGCCAGAATTCTCTGCGTTACAAGGCCTTTTAAAAGTTTTCTAACCAATAGGAAATTGTTAAGAGCTTACAGGCACCTGCATAAACCAATCATTAAAACTACATGTATACCTTATGTCTAACAGTAGGTGCTTGTTTCATATTTCTTGCTACTCAGGAACTCTTTATACTTTTCTATAAACGAAGCGCAGAGCCTCATTACCAAACTTTTCTATTATCTTGCTTAACATATTTTTCTATTTGCTAAGGCCTAACTCTACACAGCACAAAAACACACTCTTATTGTTCCATGTCTTCATTTTTGTATATTTTTAACTCTAGGCCTACCTCTGCACTGCTTTGAGAGTTTCCCACATTACAGTAACGAAAGTATATGGTGCTGAAGTCCCATTGCAATGACCAAAGGCTGAAATTTTTTGTGTCTTCCTGATGAAGGGCTCAAGTAACGCCCACTGAAGATTTTGTTTTCATCTTTTATGGTTTTACCACTGTGGAAGTTGAGCACTTTATGTTGTGAGTGAGTTGTGTATCCAAAACTTTCTGATATGAAAATCTGCTACTCTGTGCTGGTTATATATGCTTGGGATAGAGTTACTTTTCTTCATAGTGTGTAGCACAGGGCTATGCTTTGGATTTTTCTGGAAACAGTGTTGGTAATTCTGGACTATATTTGTCATTGCTGAGCAGGGCTCACATACAGTCAAAGCCTCTCCTGCACCTCACACGGCCCCACCAGTGTGGAGAATGGGGGTGCACAGGGAGCTGGGAGGGGACACAGCCAGGACAGCTGCCCCCAGCTGACCACAGGGATATCCCACACCATGTGGTGTCATGCCCAGCACACAAACCTGGGGGAAGAAGGAGAAAGGGGGGATATGTTTGGAGTGACAGTGTTTGTCTTCCCAAGTCTCTGTGACATGTGGTGGAGCCCTGGCTGTCCTTGAGATGGCTGAACACCAGCCTGCCCATGGGAACTGCTGGATGAGGGCCTTGTTCGGCTCTGTTTTTGTGCTCAGCTTTTCCTTCACCTACTTAACTGCCTTTACCTCAACCCATGAGTTTTCTTCCTTTTAGCCTTCTGATTGCCTTCCCCATCAAGGTGCGGTGGGAATGAATGAGTTCCTGTGTGTGGCCTAATTACCAGCTAGAGTTAAACCATGACAGACCTCATAAAGTTGGGCCACTAGTGCATTTTGCAACACTAAAGTTAGATCATGGAATCATGGAGTCATTAAGGTTGGAAAAATCCTTTAAGATCATGAAGTCCAACCATCAAAGTTATATACTCATCCTCCCTTTCCACTGTGGGGAAAGAAGTTGGATCCACAGAATCTTGCATAGCAAGGAGGACACCACTTGAGGTAGTTCATGGAAAGGAGAGGTAAGACTTAAATCTTTCCAGAAGATTAATGGGATTACTGATGCTATCTTATCCCCAAGTTTTGTCCTGGAAGGACACGTTCAGCCTTTTTCCTAAGCAGCAGCAAAGCTATTCAAAACCAGCTGGTGGTACTGCAGCCCATTTCTTAGTAACTCACTGAGATTCTAATCATGGGGCACTTCCCATGCCTACTAATTGCTGTGTTTCCTTTTACCACCTTGGAGTAGATTGCATTTCTGTGTGCACAAGTAGATAATGGACAAAATGATAGTGTTGTTGCAATAAATTTTGTGTGTGTGCATTCACACTTGTTTATTTTATCTGATTCAATATTGTACACACTTTGTATCATTTACTGGATACTTTTGAGTAAAAAGTTGTGTGCAATGTATCAGGTATCATTTTTTCTTCTCTGCTTTTTCTGTGTTGCAGTAAGTCAGTGCACGTAATGGCTTTAGACTATGATAATTCAGGCAGAAAAATGCTGATTTCAATCTATCATAAATTATGACTCTGACATGATGAAGATATTTTAAGAATACTTCTTAAAAGTGATGGTCATTTGTCATACCTTCCTTTGTTTCTTGATTTGATCTAAAGGTTTTCTGTATTCTGTGAGTATGAAAATATAAACTGCTTTGTTTCTAGAAAACAAACTGTTATACCTCTATATGCCAATTTTTTATCTCAACACATTATGTAATAGCTCAAATGAGAGCACAAAACAACACAAAAACAGCTGGTAGGAAACTTTATTCAGCATTAGGCACTTTCAAACCTGAATTACTGTTCAGTGTAATGTGCATTGCTTAATGCATCATATGTCTTTATTAATTTAAGCTGATTGTGCGAAAAGGTCTTTGTAGGGACACCAGTGGACAGCTTCTGTTATGGAGTCACGCTGAAGCTAGATGTCTGTCTACATTTGCTAATAATGTAGCCAAGGTTATTTTTACTTTCCATTTTGTTTTTAAAAAGTAATGCTGAAAACACAGAGGTGGAAAAATTGCAAAACTGGTTTATATTCACAAAATGTCTGTGCAAGTAAAAGCATAGGAGAACAGTATTATTCTCTTAGTTAGCATTCTGAATATAGGTACTAGGATCAGCTTTTGAGTGTTTGGACTTTTGGAGTTTGAATGGACAAGCCTCAAGAGATTTGGAGTTGCAAGTAGATGTTATTCTGTACAGTACCTTTTTGAGACCATTTATGTCTCTGTTAATACTACCTTTATGATCCTTTTGCAATTTAAGGGTTACTGAACAGGGAATTGCTAACAATATTGGCAAAGAAACCCTTAAATACTGCTTAAATGATCAAGAAAACACCTTGATGATGATTCTTAATAATGTAAGTTTCATGTTGCATTTAATAGAATTCCAGGACTAAACATAAACACAATAATGTGTAAATTACAGTTTAGAAAGGCAAATATGTATTTCATTCAAAAGGTAAAGCCTTGATATGTAACAAATATATTTAAAATTACTAGTTAAGTACATAAAAAGATATGTATTTATTTGAGATGAGAAAGGTCATTTCAGGAACATAAAGTCATCTGAGTCACTTTCTCAAAATGCCTGCAGGATAACTATTGATGTATTATAAATTACATCAGTAACCATGACTTCCATGAGAAATTCCATCTCCATTTAACTATTACAGCATCCTCCACTCTTTGATCTGGCCATAGATCCAGCTGGGTCCCAGCAACAGGTCCTGAACAAGGATCATGGGACAGATCTGCAGAGATATTGCAGTTATAATCGCTGGTTGACTGGTTGCTACAAGTTTTTGTTGGGCAGGAGTCTTGCATACCCCATGGTATACTGGGTGTGTTTTGAAGGCTCATCCTACTTTTTAGCCGAATTTCTAGCTACTCTTCATATGCTGGAAAGGCATGAGCATGCACTAGGCACCTCTTCTCTGCACTTGATGTGTTTTCTCAGACTCAAGTGTTCCTGAGAGACCATCTTTTTCTAAGTTTATTCATTCCCCAGGATAATAAAAACCCCATGACTCAGCTGGGGTTTGCAGACACAAGTACACAAGTAAATAAAACCTGTCATATACAAATGCTGAACACAAAATAACGATGTTCGCAGGATACTGATCCATTTAGTTGAGTGAATATTAATGATTAAAATTCATTTATAATTTATCTGTTTACTGCCATTTTGTTTTTATATAACTATTATATAAATATCTATTCAAATATCATTCTTTTTAAATAGAAGACAGTTTGGGGTCAGTAAAAACAAAATAAAACTGTGCTGCAGATTCCTTTAAACCAACAGGTAAAGGTAAGCACTAAAGTTCTTGCTTCCAAAAATAACTTTTTGTTATAGCACAGCAGTGAAAATTCATTTCAAGTAAAGGTATGGAGTAAAATTCTGGCGTCCAAAAATAACTTTTTGTTACAGCTCAACAGTAGAAAACCGATACAAAGTGCTGACGGACCAATCCTCTTCTGGTCGCTCTACGCTTTAGCAAGCTGCCCATTATCTGAATAATAGATAAGACTGCTGCTTCCAGACTGGGAGCAGCTCCTGCAGAGCAATCTCTGAGCCAGATTCCCCTACTTATCCCAGCACAGGGAGACCTACCAGCAGTGGGGCAAAGCATAGACCTGGCTTGGGAGGACCAGGGATATTCACCAGACCCCAAGCTCTGGGAAGCCCACGCTGCCAGGCCTGCCCATCTCTGCATTCACTGTCAGTTTTTCCTGCATTCAAGTCATCCCCCTCTCCTCACCCCTGATCATGGAGAACTGAGGAATTTATCTGGAACTGATTGGACTGATTGATTTGGTTTCCAGAAAGTTATTCCATAGCACTTGTGAAAGCTGGGAAAAACTTATGGCTTTTATAAAGTATGTGGGAGAGATTAACCAGGTTTACCTGCTTTGTACATAATGAGAGCAAATTTCCAAGGCATGACTTTGGTGTGGTTTTGGTCACCCACTCAGTGATACTGGTTTATTTACTTGTTCTCTACTTTCTATAATCATAAGGAGTTTATTGCACCAAAGAAAATAACTTCATTCAGCATCCAAACCTGCATCTTATTAGTAAGATCATATAAATAATTTTTAGCATTTCCATTCCTGTACATGAAACTCCTTGTAAAGCCTACATGAACTGTGCCTTTCCCCCCTGTTCTTCACATGATTTTCAAACAAGCTTAGCTGCCCTGGAAAATAGGTCAAGGCTGTGCTCAGTGCTGTGCCTCTGCTCAGGTGTTTGTTTTTGCAGGGTGAAGAAAAGCTGATCTGCAGAGCCAGCCTGGTTTAAACAGGAAGTGAAGAACATGGGCCTTATTATCTGTAACCCCAGTGTCAAAGTATTTCTGTGTGTGTCTTGGGCAGAGGCAAGGCAACCTCCAGAGAAAGCATGGGCAAAGATTTCTGTTTTGTTGTGTAAGTAATCAGTAAATGGGCCAGCTGCCCTGCATAGCTAGACCTCCTGGTATCTATAGATCTTTTCCTGTGAGTCTTTAATGAACAAATTCAGGTTTTGGCAGCTGATTTCTTAATGAACTTTCTAGTGAATATCTATAGAAGTCAAAATTTATTTTCCCATTTTTCCTTCCTGTTCCTTATTTAAGCGGCAGCTCATAAAAATTTGTATACGATTTTGTACCTTGGTTGGATTGAAATGCTTTAATGTTTCTACAAGTGGTGAAACTGTATTTTCTTTCAAGGCATTCTAATATATTCAAAGTTTGTGTAAAAGAAAGTGAATAAATCTCTTGAAATAAAAATAAAAACTTCATTTTCAAAACAATGACTCTATCTCTCTTCTTTTGGAGAGATGGAAATTTTATTTTTTCTTTTATGATTGCAGTTTTGTTGTTCTGCTCTAAGGAAAGGCTGAAGTGGTGCTGGAGAGCACCTGCTACATGGCCAAGGGCAGTCTGGGGCTGAGGGCTCCCTTTGCAGGCAGTACATGGGAAAGATGAAGCCAAAGTCCCAGGTGTAGTGGAGAGAAAGCCACCTGGAGCCATGGAAAGATCAACAGTCACTGGAGCTGGGCAAAACAAGGTTGAGAGGCCAGGACAGTATGTGAGGGATTGTCAGTGTTTGTTGTTAGTCATTACTCTATACTTCCTTTTTCTAATGATGAAGCAATTATTAGAGCTCTTACTCTGAAGAACCTGATTTCTTGGTTTCTTTTATTGGTTTTAAGCTTCTTGATCTTATTGGGGAGCTCCTTATAAAGTAGGTAAAGACAGAGACTTTGCAATACCACAGATAAATTTGTGATCCTCTCATCTGTCTGTAAAAACGGTATAGGAATAAGTTTGTTTTTTTATATCTTTTTAGATGTAAATACATCTTTCATTTTAAAAACAGGGAAAATTTCAAAATTCTGTCTTACCGGGGATATTTTACAGGTGAAAAAAATCTGAGGAATACCACGGAATACTGCCTGACAGACCTACATGAGGTAAGAGTCAAGGATTAAATCCATGCTTGAAGCAAAATTTTGATTTTTGTCTCACATCATGCTCACTTTGTGGCTTGAGCAAAAAGAAAAACGGTGTATGTGTCTTGTTAATGTAATCAAATTAATAATAAATACTCTATATGATATGCAGAAAGTTTTTCCAGGTTTTTTGCAGTTTCTGCAACTCTAGAGAGTGCATAAGGAATACTTCAAACACTGAGTGCAGATTTGTTGATGCTATTTTAACTTCAGATCGTTGTTTTAGAATAAGAAGAAAATTGGCTCAGGGAAGTAAAAAATAGGAAAGAAAGTAAGGGAAAAACAAAAATCACAGATGGATGATGCTATAAATGGATGAAACTGTAAGTAATGAAGAACACAATTGCTAGCTATTTACAGACTTAGTTAAAATCAATAGAGTACAATGACACTTCAATACAGGCAAATATAGAACAAGGATGGCTTTTCAGAGATATGAACTTGGCAGTGATTGTTGGGGGTGAGGGATAAAAGGGATAAGTATGCTGGGACAGATACAGAACTGGTGTAGGTGGGCAAGGTACAGCTTTTCCTGGTTATTCAGCTTCCTTGCAGTAAACGCACTTCAAAAACAACATCTTCAGACTCAGCTATATCCTACAAGCCACCAAGCATCTATTAAAGGAAGGAAGAATTAAAAAATAACACTGTGTGGAAAAACAGCAGTTGAACTTATTTAAATTAAGACCCTTGTTTATGCTTGGACGTTTTCATGGAGGCAGTTTTCCCTGGAATACGAACTGTTGTTTACCATTGTCTAAATCTGGCCAAATCTCAGCCTTAGATTGTAGGTCTCTGGCTTTCTTGGAGGAAAAGAGAAGCTGGAAATTTGTTTTACTGACCTTGTTATGGATTTTGGCAATAGTAATTATGCTGATGCTGCAGGCTTTCAGGGATTCATTGTAGAGGCAAAAATAAAGTGTCCCATATAATACCTTTCCCACCTGATGGCCCAAAAGCTCTAGCTTTCCTCATAAGCTCATGACATGCTGGGGTAACAGGAGTTTTAATGTTTTTTCAGTTTTTCATCTTGCTGTGTTCCTGCTTTAAAAACATGACAAAATCTTCATTTGTCTCTCTCTTTACTCTGGTACCCTGCAATAAGGGCTGATAAATGCTGCTGATTTCATGGAAAAGTGTTTTACACTCAGTCTACACGAGTGAGAATGATCGTACAAGATCATGGTTGCTGGAGGGAAGGTCAATATCTGAAAGGATTATAAAAGGAAAAACTGAAAGAGCAACAAGCAATGCATTTAGGAGACAGAAACAATAAATTATGAGTGCACACTCTGTCTAGAACAAGTTTCTGCTGTTGCAGCAGCTGAGCTCAGCAGGATGAAAGCTGCTTTTTATCTCCAAGTCCAGATTCACAGAGCAGGGAGACTGCTTTCCCCTTCCTTCCCATCAGCACACTCCAGTAGGACACGGATAGTCCCTGCAATTTTCTGAGCTGCATTTTTAGGGGATGACCAAGTGATTAATTTAAAACATATATTTTATCCTGTGTTTACCTTTATGGATGAGAATACCAGTGATTGTCTTGTTTCTATTTCATCTGCCATCATGATTTAGTGGAGTTCTGGCAATGAACAGTGTTCTGGGTTTTTTGTCCTGTTATATCTACTTTGTAGTCAGGCCTAGCTATTTCATGACTGGAGTTACTGGGTTTGGGGAAAAAGAGTTCATGAGCTGTGCAGAGCTCTCTTCCCTTGAACTCTGCTGCTTGAAGGAAAAGGTGCTCAGCCATTCACTGGAGGTTTATTATTATTATTACTCTCAGAAGCCTTCAAACATTAAGAATATGTTACAGTCAATATACTATAATGATAATTTTTGAGAACTTTGACTTTGCAGTAGATTCAGACTATTCATTACCAGTAACTGAACACCACTGTGGAGTCCAATTCCTAAAGCATTGCTGAGCATCTTCTTAACTGTCACTGAAATTCCATCCTGCAAAACCACGAAACAATTTCTAACATTGCCTGGTGGATTTGAAAGGCAAATCTATACAGGAAATATTAGTTTAAGGTTATCACAAGTATATGTCAGGCTTATTCTTACAAGAGATCAGCAATTCTGTCCACAAGGGTCAGTTGTATCTTTATAACACCAAGGTCAAAGGACTGAGCATTGTAAGTCCCCATGAGATGAACTTGAGTATATGTGGATACCAAAATGTATCAAGGGCATTTGGCAGGTGAATATCTCTACAGAAAACCCATGTTTGTACAGATAAAAATATCTTTCCAGGAGAGAACCTGGAAAAGAAGTCAGGGATCGGTTAGATCACATTTACTCCCTTGAGAAGTCTAAACAACTATAGAAGGAATTTGGATTCAGTGATCTGTCCTTGAGGTTTCTCTGGTGATTTCTCCCAAAGCACTGCTGTTATGTGCCCCCTATGCCAAAAATAATGCATTAGGATGTAAGAAAGCTTGTCTCATAACAGTCATCAAACTCTTTTAGAGAAGAGGGGGACAAACCCTATTGTAACTGGCAGCCCATGCAAGCAGTAAGGGATGACTTAGAAGAAGCAAGCCAAAGTGTCACAAGACCCAGAGGCTGTCCATCTGGGGCTAGTAGCTAAAAAAAAATTGCAGACTTGGTTGAGGGTAATCAACAAATCGTAAAAAGAAAACTTGTTTCAGCTGACTGAAATTTCTGCCAGTCCTCAGTGTCCATTAGCAGTATAAATAGTGCACAGACTGATAGGAGCCATCACAAATATTCTCTCCCACTGGGAGGTTTAATAAGTATTGGAGGTAGTATTGGAATAAGTATTTAGTAGCTCCTAAAAATGGCTATAATGTTTATTGATTTAAGGCTTTGAGATTCTACTGAGGAATAATTTGAGGCTTTCATAATGTAAATGATATGGCTGTCTATATATAGTTTTAAAACACAAAGTCACTGCTGTAAATCTAGAGGCATTATTTATATGTATATCCTTGTGGTAGATTTCAATACCTGTACTTAGGATTGTTTAGGTTTTGTGTATTCTTTTGTGGGATAAAACTACTGTTCACTTTTAACTTTATTTTCTTTCAAGTTTGTCTATAACCCAGCACCTGCATATAAAAAAAGGATGAGTCTCAGGTTTAAAATTTAAGGTTATCTTTGTAACATGATGTTTGGCCACACAAAGGGATAGTGTTGGGCTTTGTGGGGCTTTTTTGTTTGGATTTTGAGAATCAGCCTAGAAATATGATTTTTGTCTGATCTAGTTTCTTCTCTCAGGGACTACGCTCCCTGTGGAAAGCCAGGAGAAACTCCAAAATTTTGTAGCCCAACTGGCATTTGGATAGTCTGTGAGTGACATTCTCAGCCCACAGTGAAACTGAAAACAAAGGTGAATGATGATGACCTGAATAAAGTACTTGTACTGTAAAATTGTTGTAAAACCAGCACTCACTCAGACACTTTATCATAAAGAGGAGCACAAGAATTAAGGTCCTGTTGGTAACTTCAGGTTTGTCAAACTCTGCTTTGAGGCACTGTGTCTCAATATACCTCAGCCTCATTATTTTTTATTCTGTGTTTGAATTAATGAATGTGTAGCTATATTAACCTATATTTCATATAGAAATCTACAGCGAGGTTAATATAGTGTACAATTACTATTACAATGAAATTGTTGGGGGTTTTTTCAGTATGTAAAAGGCTGTCACTTGAATAATGAAGCAGTTATAGTTCCCATAGCTGCCAGGGAAAGTTCAGCTTCAGTGTGAACAAATGAGCTATACCACTGTGTCATGAGATGTGGCCACACATGCTGGGTAGCTGATGAGAGAACTGGTGGAGAGCTCAGCTCTCTACTCTCATGTCTCAGTAAATCTGCACAAGGCAATCTTCGGCCTTTCGTGTCATTCATGTGACCTGCTTTTATCTTCAGCTACACCCAGTGGCCCTTGCTAAAATCCCTCATAGCACTGCAGATCTGTCTGGGTACAGACTCTATGGGCTAAGAGACCTAATTAGGCACCTAAGTTTGCATTCTCTTTGTTACTCACAAGAATTATTCTGATGGGAAACATATTTAGCCTCAAAATAGGAATCATATCAGTTTTTCAGAACAAAATAATGGTAATTCTAAAAGAGGGGGAAAATATACATTACAATAAGTTGCACAAAATACCCTAACCTACCATGATGGGAGAAATTCCTCAGAGCTGCATCTGTGTTTTTGTGGCAGTTCTTATCCTGCAGATAAGAATGATCTGTCTTTACTGGAACTTTAAAACCTCTCTCAAATGCTTCTGTACTTTTCTGTCTTACCAGTGTTGTGAGGGGGTAAACCTTTGCTCAATTACAAACCTCCTGCAAACTTGTCACAGGGTACCAACTTTCTGGAGTTTGGGGGTTTTTTTCTCTCTTTTCCTCATAAGAATTTAAATGTGTTACAGAGCCCTTGTGCACATGTGGCCCTTTGCCACAGCCAGGAGCAGGGATGTGGATGTCTCTCCCATCCTCACAGAAAAGTCCAAATGGCAGCTCAGGCTGACTGCAAAGGGAGGACATAGAGGAGAATGTTGCAGTCAATAACACAAAGGCTACTTTCCCCCCTTCTCATAAATATAACAGCTAAATGCTGTGATTGGCTCACAGTGATGCTTCAGTTGATTAAATTTGAATTAGAAATCGTTTTACTGCTTCTAGACCTACTTCAGTCTGCTTCATTTTCTCAAATGTGTGACTTGCAAAAATGTTTGCTAAGGTTCATTATATACCTTTTCTCAGGACACACACCCTTTCAAGAAATCCTGGCCCTAATATGTGTTACAGCCAATCAAGTGCTAGCCATTTTACTGGAACTAGTCAGTGTTTAGGCAAAATTCTATTACTTTTGTTTTCAGAATTGATAAAGCCTCCAAACACTTTGTCTTTTTAAATGCTTAAACAACATGGAAAACTTGTTTTATCTTTACACTGCAAAGATCACACAGAATATCTTGACAAATGGAACAGTAAGTAGGAGAAATACTGCTGTAATAATCAGTAGCTAATAGAAGTGTGCATCTGATTATAGAACAATTGAATAATTGCACCTCTTAGCTTTACCAAGAAGTTGCCATCTGGGGTAGGAGCAGTGATGTGCTGTGGCAGATGGTCTTCACATGAAGAAACAACCTGCTTTTCATCAATAGCATGACTGCACTGCTAATTAGAGAAGAGTGAAGAAGGCATAAGTCAAGGAGGAATTTCCAAATCTAGATAAAGTTTAAGAGATCCATTAAGATAATTTCAGGGTCAGGGTTTGAAATCATATTTGTTAATGCTGAAAACATAAGTACTTTTTAATTACTTCATAGTCTGAACAGGCCTTTAAAACAGGATACAAATGGAGTTTAGCTGCCTAATTAAAAATTATGACAACTCTTGACTCACATTGTCTTCTGCATGCTGGAATCTCTCTAAATTAATGCTTTTCAGATCCCCATCCCACTCTCACAAAACTCAAAATATAGATATGCTGCCTGGAAAGGGACTGGGTGCCTCTCTGCTAGACAAATGCTAAACACTGCTAGTAAAGAGGATGCCTGCAGACAACTGGGCCTATTGATGGCAAAATTCAACCCCGTCTCAACTCTATTCTTTTTTGCCTCAAAAGGGAGGAGAGGAAAAAAATAACCCACCAAAAACCCCAAACCCAGGCAACCCAGTGAAAAATCACGATGGGATAAATAAGGGATGGATTTGCTTAGTAAATATTCATATATAGTCATATATGAATAGTTCTGCAACTCTCCTCCTGAGTGAAGATATTTCAGTGGATTGCCTTCCTGATGGGTTGTCAATCTAGTTGACTCCCCTTTCCCCTGGAAGCTTTCTCCAAACAGAAAATAGAAGTCTTGTCCATTGATTTGGTACCTCCAGAACTTTGGAGCACAAGGGCAAATGATTGCTTCTACATGTGACTGGTTTGTGCTGCATGGTGTGGATTCACTGTCCTTGTGTAATACAGTGTTCTGAGCTGCCCTTCTAATGCAGGTGGTTGTCTCAGAAATTGAACAGAAATACATTATTCCATTATTCTCTCCATTTACTCTAGAAGGGAAGAAGTTGAAAACAAATATTTCAATACCGGATGAGCATGTTTCTTTTACTAGTTTGTTTGGTTGGTTAGTTAAATTATTGTTTGGTTTTTTGTTTTTTTTTTAAACTTTATTACATGGCATTTGAACCCTTCAAGATTTTAGAGAAAATCATGGAGAATTAGGTACCTTTCCAAGTAAAGTCCTCAAACATATTGTCCTTAAAATCTCAAAGGTGCAGACAAGAATATTCATTTAAGTTCTGAAAGACATTGGATTTTTCAAAGCGGAGATTTGTGGCCCAGATAAGCTGATATTCTTCTCTTATACGTGTCTTATCTTTTTACAGATCTTTAGGGAAAAAAAATTAAATAGCACTTTACCTCTCCAAAACTGGACTGGCAGTTATCTGATCATTTCCTTCTGACAAAACTTCACTGATTTTATAATGTAGCTTTGTGTCAGTTGCTCTCACAGAGTTAACTCAAAGAAGCTCTTGTTTTTCTTGTGGCATTGGGAACCAGTCTCCACTTCCACCTCAAAAAACAAGGGTTGATATCCCTTATGAATTTTTAATTTGTCTATAAGCTATAAATACCTTGCTAATTTCAACACATATCCATTACTTGATTCTGAAACTCCATAGATTGTGGATTCCTTTGGAAATTAACTCCATGTATTCCCTTTAGTTATTGATAGATTATGTAATGTTTGAAATCTGATAGATACCAATTTTCTGCAACATTAATTAACAGCAGTGCTGAAAACGTGAGAAAACTAAACCTTGGTGCTTTATTCTGTTCTTTAATGCAAATGTTGATCCTATTTTATCTAAGTGTACTTTTCCTAAATGGAATTGTAGTGGTCAAACCTCATAAGCTCCAAAACACATTTACTGAATCGCACCCTTCCCCACCTGCCCCTGGGACAGAAAGTTGAAGGGAAAAGTCAAGGATAAAATACCAAATGTGGAATGTGATCTCAGCTAAGAAATGAGAAGCAAATTCCGGCAAAAACTAAGGGATTTCTCTTTATTCAATTTTGGTTATACAGAAGCTAGTAGAATATAAATCCCTGTCTATACATACTGACTTGCAGAATTGATGCAGTATGGATGATCTGTACAAAGCCTCTAAGAGTTACCTCGGATTTGTTTAAATGTGCCAGTCTTGTTCATTCACTTTGACACAGCAGTCTGAGAGTTTAATGTATGATGGGCTATGGATAACAGTAATACTCCTAAGGAATAAAGAGTGTGTGTTTTCATTTTGTATCAGAGAATAGATAGAGAAGGGAAAACAATAAAATACAAATTTAAAATTTCTCTTTTATATTGCTATATCTCAGTAATGGAGCAGTTTTGAAAGTAGACATGCTTTTGACTCATTGTCAAAGCAAATATTGACATTATTTATCAGTGGTATTTACTCAGCTGCTGTGTAACTAGGGTCTATATATCCCGGGACATGAATTGATCTCTTTCATCTCCATGTTCTTGAACAAACCTCAAAAGAGGTTGCACAGGAAAGTAATCTCAGATGCGTTCCATCTTTTTGTTCTGAAAAATGAGTGGCATTAATATAATGGGTTGGGAAGGATTCTTGAATCAGCAACATGGATGGAAAGTTTTGCCAGATTGATTTGGTATATATTTTTTTGTTTCTGAGGTTTCAAATGAGGTTTCAAGGATGTTGTGGAGGAAAATACCTTTTTTGCAGAAAGATGAATATTATGGGGTTTGTTTTACTCCCTGTGTAAGAGAGAAAAAATTCCATTCTTAAGTGAGTGCATTTAACATAATATATACATGTGCACTCACATAAGTTTTAATCAAAGAACAATCACAAGAATGCAAAAGTGATCCCTGGAAGCATCCTGTGCTGTTTTGATCTGCCCTCTAATTGTATGGATATCTGACATCAGCCAGGCCACAGGCAGGATGGTGCCTGTGATGGCAGCTGCTAAATGGCATTTTATTTCCTCCCACACTGTCCACCCTGTGTCGGCATTCTTTGTGAACTCAAACCCTACTCTGATGACTGGGTTATTCAGTACATTTTAAATACTATCTCCAAATCAGAGCTGATTCCTCACTTAAACTTAAATTTGCCTGAGGAACGGCCTGCAGCCCCCAGAACTCTGGTCCTTTCTCTGGTACCATTTTTTTTTGCCCCAGTAACTTTCAGTTCTTTTGCACATGAGTGTCTTATCTGATATATCTCTTCTCATGTCTCCTGCTTTTTGCATTCTTGGTCTTTTCCTCCTCTTTTCCCAGGGCTAGCCCCAGTCTGTGTGCTGCACATCAATCTCAATTTTCTTTTTAATGGATTCTAATCACATTTCTCTGTAATCTTATCTTCTTTCCCCTTTCTCATCTTTTCTGTATCTGATTATAGCAAAGGCTCACTGAGATTCATGGAGACACAGGGCATGTGCTCTTAAATTCCTACATCTGGCCTGTAGTGTTGCAGGAGACATCCTACATGGACAGCTTCTACCAAATCTGAAGGAATCTCTACTGAACAGGAGCAGAATTTATCAAGCCTTTTCTTAGGAAATTAAGTAATTCTTAAAAATTTTGGAGACACCAAAACATTTTGTAGATGAGTACATCAAGTAGGGGGATGGTGAATTATTTTTTAAAACATAGACAGAAAAGTTTACCTTGCTTTTTGAGGCAAGGAAATCATTATGATATTTCTGTAGAGTAGTTAGGATGGAAAATTCCAGATCAGTCTACAGAAAAGCTTCCAGAATTATGAGCAACTAAAACATTAAAGAAAGGATTTTAAAATAGGAACTGTTAAGCAATCTTACTAATAGCTGGTATTACCAGCCCCACCTATATAAAATATAAGTATTGCTGTTCTAATAGCCTAAATGCACTAAATAACACTAATATAATCTTAGTAATTGCTACCAGAAAGATGTGGCTGTTTCCTTGACTTTATTGATCTGCCAAAATTATAAAGTGGCAGTACTTTATGTAAGCTTTATTTAAAAGCATAAAAGGAGAGTGATGACAGAATAGTTTTATATACTAATGTGGTAAATATAGCTAGAACTCTGTTCATCATGCCAAGGACAGAACAAGCCCCTGAAAATGCTGTTTATTTGCTAGAATTAAAGAAAAGTTTGAGGATTTGGATGGGATTTTGTTCTGGTTTTAGATGGTGTCCCTTAAAGAAGAAATCTATATTTTAGGCCCAGAAACATGAATAAAGTAGCTTACTGACTGATCCACAGTGAGTTTTGAACGTATTAAGATTAGCCTATGGTGCAGGAAAAGCAAGCCAAGAAATAAGACTTGATTTTATTTTTTGAGGGGTACAAGCAGGCATTTGAACATTTTCTAATTTTAATAACTTGCTATCCTTAGTAATTTTTTTTCTAACATTTGGTTAGCAACAAGACTCAGACCACAGATTTAAAACATTAAAACATAAAGCTACAAGAGAAACATATTTGTGAGTGGTAGATCAGCCAGTTCTGTTGATTTTCTTGTATTGATTTGTTTCTTTGTAATAAAATTAATAAGCTTGAGAAAGTTGTATTTCCATGCTGTCACTCCAAGTTCATCTTTATTCCCTTCCCCCATTTTGCACAGAAGATTTTTAGCTGCTGCTATTATACAAATGTTGAAAAAAAAAAAGGGGAAAGGGTCACTGTTCAGCTGGAGTTCAACACTTTGTGCTGTTTATTTTTTGCTTTTGTTGTGTAGAGGGTCACGTTCACAGCATAGCTCTTGTTTCATAGTAGTTGTATTTTTGCTTTCCTTTGTGTTTTGAGTCATGTGTATTCTCTAAGCTATGCTATCTAAATCAGAATTTAGACTCTAAAAAGAGAATTTGAGTGATGAGAAATCTTGATCAGGGACAAAAATTGCATGGAGATATTGGGAAGCCCACTAAAAATGTCAATATGTTATGCAACACCTTATGCCATCAGTACTTAGGTGTATGGTTATTCTTGTTTTCATTTTTCTGCAGAAAAATGTGGTTTGGGGATTTGTAAGCTATTGAAGAGCTGAAGAAAAATAAGTATGTTGAAGAGTGCAGTGCATACCTAATTTAATTGGGTGTGGAGGACAGTGAAGCTCCATTTACACTTGCATCAGTCATTGACAGTGGTGGTTGAGCTACCAGGCATAGAGCTGAGCTATGTCCTTTTCCATTCACAGCAGAAACATGCCAAGAAGTTTTTCAGATACTGCCCATGGGATTTAGACTCCTAGTCCATGCATAACAAGCCTATAATTAATACAATGTCATTGTATCAATGACAATGATTAGCAGCAAAGCACTGCTGCATTTTCCCCCACTCCAGTTATCTGTGCAGCTCCTGTTGACTCCAAAAAAGCTTCCTCAGTGTTCCTGCTAGCACAACATTAATGAAGAATTTGAGATTCAGAACAAAATCTATATACTTCCTTGCTATTTAATTTTGGGATTATTGTGTGAAATCAACTCCTGTTAGTGTCCTAATCAGATGTCTTGTGGATCATCTGCTCAAAATGTACCTGCAGATTTAACAAAAACAGGTTTTTGGGACAATTAGAGTTGTGGGATAAGAGAAAAGATCCTTTTGTGGATTTAGTCCCAGTTAAAAACTAGAAAATAGAGGGTGGGAATAAATGATTAGGTTTTTTTTTAAGAGAGAGATCAGATACATGATCCCATTGAAAATTGTGTTTTGTGTTCAGTGCTTTCATACAGTCCATTTATAATATGAAAAGAATAAGCAGAATTCTAATAGGAAAGTCTAAAATATTGCAGAAAACTCTCATAATTGATGATAAGCTGGGACGAGAGATCAGTTTTGGTAAATGCAAATCATGACAATTGGAAAATAACATTAATGAATGTATATATAAATGATAGACTCTGACCTGACATTCCAGGAAATATTTTAGTGTTAATGTAGCTACTTCTCAATAAAAATTAGGTCATTGTTCACAGATGTTCACATTGTTCAGCAGAAAAAGAACTCACAGCAAACAATTTGAATGCTAAGAACTATTAGAAAAGGGATTCATAACAAAATACGGAAGGACCATTATGCAACAGAATAAATCTATGGTTCTCCCACATCCTGATAACTACAAACAGTTCTGATCTTCTTATCTGAAAAGGCTAAACAGAGCTGAATTAAAAAAAAACCCAAACCCTGTTGATAAAAGGTGTGGAATGAAGCCTGTGTAAGGAAATAAGCATTTCACCTTTGAAAAAAGATAATCAAAGGAGGAGAGTGGTGTATAAAATTGTGAATGTCCTAGAGAAAATGGGGCATTGGGGATGAGGAAGGAAACAGAATAAAAGTATCCAGCAACAACTTTAAAACTAATTTAAGTCCTTGTCATGCAACATTGGAAAATTGGAAAATCCTTTTATGGGAAGCTGTGATAGCTAAGAGCATTAGTGGGTTGACAAAGAATGGACAAATTCACAAAGGATACATGTTTTAGTGAATGCTAAAATAATGGTTTAGAGGTGATCCTTGCATTCCATGTACTGAAGCACTAATTGATTGTTTTAACACTCCTAGAGCATCTTCTCCCAGCCAGTAGGAGCAATTAAATTCTGAGCTAGATGGACTTTGTCTGACATAGCTTGATCATGGTCATGAAGCTTATGGTCTTCCTCTGGGGATGGCAAATCTTGAGGGACAGAGCTCTTTGATGAAGACAGTTTGTAAAGACTTTGTGCATCACTTTAATTTCACAGTCCTTTGATAATCGGAGAGATAAAACATTATGCAAATCATCAGATAATAAATAATTACTGACTATAATGAGAGAGTGAGAAATGAACCTATTTTGATGTTTCTGCTGCAGTTGATCTGTTTGATCAGTTTTTTATTCTAACAAATGCAGATACACACTGTCCTGCACTTTGAAAATTTATTCTTATAGAGTACTGTCTCTTCATGGGAAGCATTCACTCTTTAAGGTGCAATTGCTGTCTTTTTGTCAAGAATCCTCAGGAAGCTGTTTTGCAGTAGCATTCTACTAGCTCTGTAGTCTCATTTCCATATGCAGTGAGGAGAAATATATATTTACTTTTTTTGTAGTGGTGTGCTGTAATGATAAACGGAGTACTTTCCCCCAAAACTACCCACTGCGTAATAGGTATTTGAAACTGCACCTAGCCATTGACAAGGTGCTCAAAAGGTTTCAGCAGCTGTAAATTTTGAGAGAAAGGGGCAGAAAAGTTTGCACTAAGGAGTCCCTCGTGCTTTTCAGGAAAAATATTTTCAGGCTTTATATTTCTATAATTTGGGATGCCTTGAACATCTTTCATCATGTATGGAGATGATATTACTGTAAATGATACTGGTATGTTGGGCTTTTTGTCCCTCCTAGCAGCATTCTCCAGTTGGAAAAATTTTTTTAATGTATGATCTTCCTCTCTTTGCTTGTACATTTTACCCAGATGGACAAAATAATCTGTGCTAAATTAGACACTGAATTTGAACCTAGTAACTTAAATATCTTTGAAAGCCACTGGTGTGGGCATTTTTACAACAAAGTTTTAGTCAGGACGTTTGTGGAAAAACCTTCGTTAGGCTTGTAGGAAGAGATGTAAGGAAGGATTTAAACACTTAAGTTACATGGTGCAGCAAACTTCACAAAGTATGCAGGGAGAAACAAAATATGACAGTACAGACTAGCCCAGGCAGAACTCTACTAAGCTTGGTTTAGGAGAGAGCACTGGCCTGTGTCTGAGCTGCTGCCATATTGCTGCTGCCAGGTTACATTATCTCAAGCACAGACCACAACAGCTGCCTTGCATCCAGCACAGCAGTCAGCAAGGATGGGGGATTTCAGATAACCTTCTGTCTGTGAGAGGTTATACCACATACCTAGAAATGAAGCCTGAAAATCTTCAGCATGGGAGTACCCAGTGCTAGCCAGTATAAAGATTTGGGCATCCTGGGAATCCTGCACTACTCTCCAGACAAGGGTTACCTTGCCCAGGGTCATTGTGAAGGATCCTACAAGTATGAAATTTATCTACATAATTTCTGGAAAGAGCCCCTCCTTGCAACTTCTCCCAGGACACAGAGTGGAAGTAGGGGGAGCAGCAGCTGCTCTCAGTTGTTAAAGATCCCAAATTGGGATGAACAACCCTAGTCCATGCAGGACTGTGTGGCCAAACTGAGCACAGCATTAAGGCTTGGGAGCAGTGCTTATGATGCCAGAAGTTAAGTCAAGCTTGTTTGGATGCTTAATCAAGTCTAAAAGGCTTAACTGGAAACCGTAAAAGGCAGCAAATCTGATGCTTCTGAATGTCACATACGGTGGCCATAGGAACCCACCTTGGGTTTGCAGTTAAATATGGTCTATGCAGCAGTCCATAAGGTAAGGACTGAAGTCTTCATGGATTCAGGAAATTCATTGCTGGATCTTTTTAAAAACTTCAGATGAAGTAGTACTGATAACCTTAAGTATAACATTAGAAGACCTTATTTTCTAGGCATTTAGAAAATTATTTCTTTATCTAGGAAGCTTAAAATGTGGTTAATTTAATAGATGAGAACCCCCTGGGACATCCATATTAAATGCATTAACCCCTTAATCAAGATCTCTGTCTAAACTATTAAATGTAACAACACTTCCATCTGTGCAGTACAGGACTCTGGCTCATATTGAAAAAATACTCCTCATATTTACACCGCCTTTTTAATTGCAAGAACTTAATGCACTTTTACAAACTGCACCTATGTTCTAGGAGGCTACAGAAAACTCCAGGGTCTAATGCAACAGCTGCTTTGTATAATCCCTATGGACTGGAGATTACTTCATTTTAGTTGAGGTTTCTACAGCTATTTGTCTATGACTTGAAGGTTGAGACCATGGTGCCTCACAGTTAGCATAAGCCTCTGTTGCATCTGCTGAATTTGCAATTCAAGGGCTCAGGACAAGATTCAGAGACATTCAGGTCTGCGTAACTTGAGGATTGGGCAAGGTTTGAGCTCCTAAATTACGGAGAGCTCTGTAATTGAACACCAAGCATAGCTTTCCACTGACACTAGAGGTTGTGTGTACGTGCGTACTGACTTAGAAAGGAGAGTGAGAGTATCTAAGCCCTTTTGCAAATAGGGATGAAACAGATACTTCTAAGTTCCAGAAGCATCAACCCAATTCCCTGTTTATACCTGTGCCTCTTGGTGGCCTTAGCAATAAGTATAGGAGAGTGGAAGAGAATCTGTTTCTACCTTTGTCAGAGCCCAGTGGTCAGAGAATGTGCTGAGAAAACAGAAAGCCTGCTTTAATTTGCCCTGAACTCTGGGCAATAAAAATGGAGGATTTTGCATGTGGAAAAACAGTTGAAGTGCAGCAAAGAAGAGAGAGTGAGAGAGATAAAATGAACAAACACATTGACCTTCTCCCCTGTTGCTTAAAGTATTTCACAGGCAGAGGACGCCCTCTTCCAAAGTCATCTTCTGGTTTTTAGTTGATGGTTTACTGCAAAATAGATGTAAAATATAATATTTCCTAAGGATTGTGATTATTTCTTGAATCAGATAGAAGCACTTATCAATGCAGAGTGCAGCCAGTCTCAATGGCAGAAGAAGGACAACAGGAAAGAGCTGCCTTGGAACCAAAAACTCTAGGATTCGTTGCAATAGAAACTGAACCTAAAGAAAATCATGTGGTTTATGTATTTCAGGCTCAAAGTTAGTTAATGGAAGACCTCCAAAGAAAGAGTAAAAGTAAATTGTGCTCTGTAGTCTACAAGTAATCTGTAGACTTGTGCAAAAATGGTAGGAGAATTTTTTGGTGTTTTCAACAATGGTGGGTGCACATTTTGAAGTTTAAAGAATTTGGAATAAATTGCAAAAAATGAGCATGCATTAAGTGGATTTACAGCTATGCTGTATGTGTCTCCAGATGTGTTTACAAAGGATTTGGAGAAGACAGAGAAATAGAGCCCTACTCCAACTCCATGCAGGTTGGGAAGATACCCATCATTCCTGTGTATTGTGACCATTGATTTGCACCAAGTCATCCTATAGAATCTCTCCAAATCAGTGAGGTGGTTTCCAAGCTGAGCTGTGACAGTTCTATTTCGGGGGGTCACATTACCATAGGAATGTCTCTTATTGTGCCATAGTTTATGTAGTTGTGTGGTTTTGTTTGTTTTGTCCTTGAAAGATGTGTACCAGTAATTTTGAACGTGAAAATGATATGTTTCTGTCCCTGTTTATGTAGAAATGTACTCAGTTATAAGGACTCCCTGGGTGAGATTGCCAAGGCTTTTCATTTGATACTGGGTTGACACATTTGTATGTTTTTTTCGTCAGTGCAGCAAATTCTGAGTGCTAAAGAATACTTTTCTGATGGTCCTTGGGCTCTCCTATACCAACAGACAAATAGTCAGTGTCACTGTGACCTGAATAAGATTGGAAAATAGCTTTGTTAAAAGGAAACGTAATTACAACTCTTGCTCTACATAGTCTGTATCTCCAAACAATTAACTTCTTTAAAATATTTGACTGTCAATTCCTTGATGCTCCAGCATTTGTTGGTTCATCTCTTAGTTGATTTCAGGACTATTGTTTCCACTTACAGGTCTTTTATTTATATATATTTTGATAAATCAAAATAAAATTAATTGCACTCATTATAAGACGAAGTGGGAGACATTTGCATTCATTCTTAGGTGGTAGAATCATGCATTCAGGAAAAGAAATCTACTTCCTGTGAAATCAAAAGCATCATCAGTAAGGGCATAATAAGCATGTAAAAGTGAAAATAACCAGCTGGTAATTTACTTCAGTGAATCTGTAGAAATAGGGTGGAAAAAGAGCTAACTTTAGAGGTAAGAATAGGGAAATTATGAATTAGTTTTCTCTCAAGGCAATGTACAGACCTTGAACTGCTACCTGCAGTAAGTTAAGGCTTCAGTCAGTACAAAGACTGGCCTACTGCCTTTTATGATGAAATTCTGCCTTCAGTATCTTTCTACTCCTATCAGGTTTGTGTAAAGAATAAATAACTTTCTGTGAAAAATGTGACTGATTCTGGCCTAAAGTATGACACTTCTGACTCCTGTTTTGCACACAGCAAATAGCATAAATTATGTGCAATATATACTGGTGATTATTATAAATTATTGAAGCTAAGAACTGCAGATCCCGTAACAAATGAAGTTTTGGAAAGAGTGGGCTATCATGCGATGTGTTTTAAATTTATAGCATGGCAGCTCTCTTCAGTAAGGTACAGATTATGAATTATAAATTAATAATGGGATTATAACATTCAGTTAAAGGGTTCTTTTTCTAATTGCCTGTAACTTGTCATCCAAAAAGTCTATGATAGCTCATCTGAGTGTGACTGCAACATTTCTGCTGCTCAGCACAGGAAAAAAAAGCTGACCCTCCCCCTTCATTTTAATGTGTTATGACTTAAGTGTTCCTGTCTCTTTTCCACTGACTGAAGGACAAAAAAAATTCTTGAGATTTATAGACCTGGTTTTACCTCTGGTATGAAAATAGCTCTTGAAGATACTGTACCTGAAAATAGGTTGAAATAGACTGTCCCTATTGTTTAGTTCAACTCCTCAACCAAGGCGAAGGGAAATGAGATTTGCATTATGTTCCCTGTTCTTCTGCTGACTCTGTTTCTGTCTCTTATTCTGTCTCTATGCATCTACAAAATGGCACACTACAAGCCGAAAGAAGCAAAGCAATTTTAATTATGGTTTTGAGAAACATTGATATTCAGTACTTCTGTTTAGTTCATCATGTTGGGTGACCATCTCTGGGGATAAAAGAGGAAAAAAAAGGGAAGGAGTAGAGATGGAAAAAGGATGGTGGTAGTCTTATCTCCAGGGACATATTTTGGAGTCTCAAAGAATATCAAGGGGTGAAGATAAACAGCTTATAGAAATCATGTGTTAAAATAAACTTGCAGATACAGCAGAAATACCAAAGAGAGGATGAGAAGGCAAAGTTGAGTGTCAGGAATAATTTTTGTCACTGTATGTCATGGTCTTAGATGTTAGACACGGGCCAATTGCTAACCTCCTGGTTGGTACTGGAAGAACCTAAATATTTTCCCAAGCTTTTTCTTAGGAAAAAGACTGCGTGATAGTTACCGGGTTCAAAAGGTGGGATTCTTTTTTGAGAAGGGTTAGGGTCAGGGTTCTGGGAAGGTTTTTTATTTTGACCATTGGTTTAGCTGGAATTTTTTGTGTCATTTTAAATGATCTGCACATTTTTCCTAGACCTTTGGAGAGGCACATTTTAAAATCTAAAGAAATAAATAGAATAAATAATAGAATATATGTTAAATTCTTCGACTGGAGGCTTTTTTAGAGAAACCACTTAACCTATTTTAGTCTGGAAACAGTGATTAAAGTATGTAATATTGTTGTAATATAACTTTTGTGTTTGATTGGGTATTTTTAAGATTTTAATTCTCTTGGTGTCTGTTATGGCTGTCTTGGGACTGAAATTTTTGGGTTGTCAGTTGATTTCTTATAGGCATTCCTATTGTTACACCACTCCTGGCTATTTGCCAAGAGCTATTTGTCCGCTTTGAAACATGCCATTTTGTTCCCATTGATCCACTCCTCTGTGTTTCAGTGTGTCCCCTGTGTCACCTCTGTGATGTGGGTGCATCCATCAGTTTCGTGTCATGTGGAACTCATGACGTTGCTTCCTCATAGATAAGATTTTCCATGCTAGACTCCTGAATATGACATCTAGGTATTCACGTACTGAAGCCGTGTTCACAGCATCAGGACTCAAATAGAACAAAGTAAACCTGTCTTTGATGGCAGTTACAAATGGTGAATTTGTATGAATTTGTGTCTTTGATGTTTTTCCCTGAAACTTCTCAAAATCTTTCAGGTGCTGTTAGTAGTACTTTTTCCCAGTTAAACACAATTTTTATCTGATATGAGTTCTACCCAATTAACTTGTGACTGTGTTTTTGCTATGCTTCAGAACTGCTGCTGCAAATGCAGACAGACCTCATGCCAAGAGTCACAAAACAAGATTTTCACCAGAACTCTGAATAAGAGCATCTTTAATTGTGTGTCTAAGGTGCCTTTGCTATCATGGCACTGTGAGCCTGTCCCTGGGAAAGTCATTTGGGTGAACAGTTTTAAGGGTTCCTTGTGAGGACTTTGGGACAGATCTGAATTGTTTGTGGCTGAGATGGGGCAGTTAAGTGCTCCTTATTGCTGTCCAGGCTGCATGCAGCTATCTTTAAACCTGTTACTGATGAAGGAGAGATGCAAACCCTGCATAATCTTTTCCTGAATAAGCTGGCTCAGGAAGCTTTTTGTGGGCTATTGTGGGTTTTGCTTTTGTGTGTGTGTGTTTGGTGTCTTTTTTCAAAGACTAATGCATCTTTGTCTAAATCCGTCACATTAAGAGATTTCAAGGGCAAATAACTCTATGTGCTTTCCTTCTATTTCTCTCTTCACCTTTGACAGGGCAGAGTAATGTTTGTCACCTCAGTAATCCTTTTTTCTCTTCTCTAAAAATTACCCTGTTTTCTAGAGAATCAGGACGGACGAGCATGGCCACATTTGGGAGAGGTAAAAGGTAGGAAGTAGTATATCATCAGTCAACTAAGTAAAATCCACAAAAAAAAAATCAAAAATGTGTCTATTATAAAAGTTTGCTGAAAAAATGACAAACTTTTAAAAATGGGGCTGGAGTTTATTTGTTTGGTTTTTTTTTTTCTTTTTTCTTTTTTTCTTTTTGATGTTGTTTTGCTTGGTGGGTTGGAGGGGTTTTTGTTTGGTTTTGCCTTTTTTACACCTGTAACTTACTGGCACAGCTGATGTCATTTAGGCTCTGATTCAGCAAAGCACTTAACCATGCTACTTAGTGCCCTTGACTTTAATGGGAAGTAATTACATGTTCCAACAAAGCACATACAGAAGTGCTTGGCTGAATCAAGGTTTTAGACGACATAATGAGAACCTGATTGGGAGGGAGGGAGAAACTGAGTAAATGCTGTGCTCAAAATCAAGCCCATACTCTCCAAAAATATACAGTAGGAACTCACTTGTGGCAATGCTTTCACTATGCTGTGGCACACATTGATCTCATTGCTATACAAAAAAAAATAAAAATTCTAATCACTATATCTATGCTATGAAGTCCACATTTGGATTGTGGGACTGTAGCTGTGCATAGTGATTCAACTCCAAATGATACTGGTTCTTACTTCTTTTGGCATTGTTCCTCCTTTTTCAGTGTTCCATCTCTTTGCTTTAGTTTTCATTTTCAAATGAGGACAGATTCCTATCTTGTACTTGAATGTACTGCCATTTTGATTATGTTTGTCAGGGCTACTGTTGATGTGAGCTGTATTAAAATAGCAATTTGAAGTAACACTGGCACCAGACAGTCACTGCTCATTAATATCATCTCCAGAAAAATCCTACAGCAGATCTACTACCTGCTTTACAGTCCTCGAATAGTAGTGTGGTACAGACTGTCCACACAGTGCCACTGTGGCTTACAGACACTCCTGTTACATTACACTGACTCTGATTTCATCTCCTTGAGAAGGCTTTATTACTGAGCATGGAGCAAATCCTGCTCCCTTTGTATCTCTGCTGATATTAATGGTCCTTCTCACATAACAGATTGGGCTCAAGGGATGTAAGGGTAACAGTATTGCTTTTTCTCTAAATTCTTATGGAAAGATGCTGCTTGAGATATTGTAGCAGAATTTGCACAGGTGATTTTTTTGGGGCAAGAGCTTGTTTTTTGTGTGTTTTGGGGTTTGTTTTTCTGATTTTTGGTTTTTTATTTTAGCGGTTTTTTGTTTGTTTGTTGTTTTGCTTGTTTGTATTGGTCTTTGGAGGGGAGGTTTTTGGTTTGGTTTTTTTAGATGCAACTAAATCTGTTGCTAATAAATCAACAAGGGAAAATATTTCTTTGATGTGTGTCTGACTGTGTAGATGGTGCAGCACACTGTGAGCCAATAGCCAAGCTGACTCTTCTGTTGTGAATTTAAACAGGCTATTTGGGCCAATGGGATTACTAGAGTCTTGAAATGTCACCAAAGTTCAGTGAAAGAATTCAGTCCAATCCCCATCTACCTATTTACTAGGGCAGACTTGAGTAGCCATATAAGTGGGGCTACCACATATATTTATGTAGCTTTGGAATTGTAAATATTGTTGGAGGAGTCATTCCTAATCAGTGATGTTGCCTGTTAGACCACCCTGTTAAGATAGACACAGTTCTTCCTACAAGCCTAAAGAGAAAACCAGAGGCAAAAAAGCAAGACCCTCTCTTGTGTCACCCAGAGGGAGCTGATGTGCCCATCACAGCTGGCCCTGGCTCCACTGTTGCTCTTGGTGAGCTGTGTGGGCCCTGCTCTCACTGGCCCTGCTGCTGGTGAGAGGTGACAGGGACAGTGGGAGGTATTGGAAGGTGTCACAGGTCCCTGCCAGGTGTGTGATGGAGAGACCCCACACAGAGGGACCACACATTCAGAGGAAATGTGGCCCAAGAAAGAGCCCAGGGTGTGGCACGTACAGTGCTGCTGGATGCTCCCAGGGTGAGGGCCACAGTCTGGACTCTTCTTTGCTTCTCCTGTCAATCTACAGCTCTTTTAACACCCTGCATGTGCTCAATAGAGGGAGGAGAAGAGTTACGGGGGTGTGACAGCCACCAGCAATCCTTTTCTGTTAGTGCAGCAAGGACATCTTCATCTCACTGTGACTAGAATGGGCATAGTGCTGCAGTCATTTTTTCTCAGTGGAAAACTCCTGACTTGGTCTTGCAGGGTATACCATGCTCACCTGTGGAGTGCTGGGGGCACTGGAGTGGAGCTTGGTTTCCCTTGAGGAAAATTATAAGGGAGTGAAGCTGAAAATGTGGGCAACTTCATGAAACTGGGGGTATTTTTCAGCAGATATTTAAGACAGATAACTAAATCTCAGTGACATTGAAAGAATGACTCTATCAGTGTATTCAGACAATCATGCAGGGCCATCTGTGCTGGGCTTTACATCCTTAGGCAATGTGAGCATGATGGGGGAGCACGGGATTGGGCACAGGGTGTCTGTGCCCTTGTGCAGTTATGGTCTCTCTCTCTTCAACCTAAAGTTGCCGGGTTCTTGTATCACTTCCACCAAGACAGTGAACAAGCAGCTCTGCAATTTATTTTACTTCATTCCACCAGAAAACATCTTGTTTAATGAAGACTGCCGTGCTCAACTTTTGCAGACACTGCTGGTTTGCTAAATAGGCACTGGCTTGTGTTTCTTCATTTCTTCCCTGGTACTTCTGGCTCTGTGTAGGTGAACATTACTGAGGGCCTGCTATAGATACAAGCTTCTTGAAACAAGGATGATACTTGATCATATTTTCAAGGCTATTAAACACATCATATCTTACGTATTATGTGACGTGAAAATAAAGGAGTGGCATGTTAGCAAGTGTGTGTGAAGCATCATTCTTTTGATTTCATCAGTCCAGTTTATAATGTTACTGTTTGGATTTTCTTTTTTATAATTGGTGCAAGGCTTGAGTCTTTATCTTGATGGGTGTTTGCTGTGGTGTGTGAGAGCTTTGGATTTTCCCTTTCTGTCAGATACTGTTGCCTTTCTGCTGCAATAGATCAGAATGAGAGGACAGGCAGCTGGTGCCCTTCCCCGACTGCTCTGGCTGACATTCCTAAAAGTTGAATTAGGGACAGTGTTATTTACTCTATCTTTTGCTGCACTGAGAGAATAAATTCCAGAGTCTCTACCATGTGTGTTGTCTTCACACACTGGAAAAATAGGCTGTGTCCTTCTGAGATAGATTCTTTACCATTGATGGGAAATTAATGATAGCAAGTAAGCTATTGCTTGTTAGAATTAACTAGAGTGATCAAAGCCTGAATGTTGTTTGGTCCTATATTTCTAGACTGCTGTGAGCCTCTGGATGAGCAAGTAATTTCTTTTTACTTCAAGAGATCATTTTACAAGGGGAAAATGGTATCATTTTCCACAGCAAAGTACTCTGCCACCTATTGATAAAAACTACTATTTCTGAATCCTTTTTTTTTTTTTTTTTGCTTACACTTCTGTATTTGTAGAACCAATTAGGCTCAGCAATTTGAGGAGATATGAAATACAAGCTGTATCTTTGCACACCATTATTTCCCCAGGATTTTAGAACCAAAATCTTTTAATGTCAAGTGACAAATCTAGTCCTTGCTGTGCTTTAGCCCTTACATGCAAACTTTCCACTTAGTTAAATGAAGTTTTGTGTAACTGCTGAGCATGACAAAGTCTCATGTTTTTTAAAATGCTCATATGAGAGGTGAGGCTGCTGCAGTGCCCATCAGCAGGAGCAGAATCACATCTACTAACATGGCAAAAATAAACCTCGGTTTAATGAGTTGCAAAAAGGCCTGGTCTCTTCGCCCTCTGGAGTAGTCTATTTTAGAATGGCTGTTGGCATTGTCAGGAGGGTACAGCGCAGGAGACTTATATGGTTAAATTTTATAGTAGTCTAATAATGAAAAAAGCATGTGTAAGGCCTCTTGGCAAACAGTCCATAGTCGTGGCAGTATTCCTACAAATAAAGCTGCAAAAGTGGAGAGAGAGAGATATAATTAATGGGGACCTGCTTTTTTTGCCAGGAGAGATTATTCTTATGCAGGGAGCAAAGGGTATGTGCTTGAGAAAAATGTAGAGAAAGAAGACTTGTTTTGTAGTGCCCTAAAATTCAGTTTAATGAAAATGAGAAAATAATGGGAGGAAAGTCACTTGTGTAGTCTCTGGCCAGCTGCCCAAATATGAGTGGAGATGCACTGGCCCTGAGCTGTGCTTCCAGCACAACTCACAGAAAGCTTGTTCTTGCACACATTTGCTCTATTTTCAGACACATGCTATTTGAAACCATGTTTTCTCTTTTGCTTTTTGCCTCTTTCTGGCTCTCAGCTGGTAGTGAATTTCTACCTCAGAATGTTATTTCTTGAATTGTTTTCCCTTTGCAGAGCTGTGTCTGTTGTTTTCCATTCTCCCTGGGGGGACAGTAGGAGTCTGATGAAGCTTGAAGGTACCTGGAGTTATCTCTGATTTCCTGCTCCTCAGGCAAACCTTGGCAGGGCTTGCCTGAGCTGCAGAGATCCAGCTTTCAGCTGCGTCTTGAGCAACCAAATCATGCCAAGCCTCATTTTATTTATCCAAAGCTTGAAAATATTTAATTCCTTGATCTGGTGCATTAAACTCAGGTTGTCTGTGTGACCTCCCCTTCTATTTTTCCCTTTTTCATTTGTCCCTCCTGGACAGTTGCACAAAGGCAAAGGGGCAGTGTAAATAGATATTATTGTGGATTAGCTCTCTGGCCCCTTTCCCCCCCTATGTGTAGTCATTACCCAAGAGTTTGCTCAGTGAAAGTGTTCTTATTTTTCAATGGATACTGCTTTCTAGAAAGCTATTGCAGATGATTCCTAGGTTTTCCTCTTTCAGAATTTGATCTACCTCTGTCTTTTCCAAAAAATATGACTGCTGTCTGGAATCAAGTGTTATTAATAAGCACATTTCAGGGCATTAATGTTGGAAATAGTGCAAATCTGCTTGGCTTTCCTTACTCCGTGGTTAAATGTACTTTAGTATCAAGGTTTTCAAGAGATTTATTACTGAGACTTCAAATTCACTTTATATCTCCTTTGCATGTATTGTTCAAGACAAAAAAATTATTCATCTTTTGCTTTAGCAATAGAGAAATACCTCCTAATGTTATTACCTGAATAATGGCACTGCATTAATGGTTATTGGTTCAAGGATAAATAGCTGTGAAAATATTATGAACTTATTACATTGATAAATGTAATAAGTAAAATTTTACCTGGCATTTAACTTGCTGGGCTTCTATTCAAATTTCTCAATTTTTAAAAAATGCTCATAAAGAAAATATGCAAAATTTTGATGCAAATAATATTAATAAAAAAAGAAATTATGCTGATGGAAACTATAGGAGAAAAATTGTGTGAAAAATATCCTGTTAGATATCTTTTTATCTGGGTGGGGTGAACTGTGCTGCTGCTGCTGAAGTGAGCTCTTCAAATGGCAGAGCCACAGAAGACACATTTATGATAGCTCATACTTCTTGCTCCATCCCCACATGAAACTTCCATGGTGGGTAAACTTTTAAATATGAGCTAAAGTAGTCTTAAATATACACATATAACTATTTTGTACCATAAAATTCAGGATGTAGAATACTTATTCAGTCACCTCAGCAATCCAACCACCATCACAGGGTTGTTTCCTTGAGATTTGGTCTCAGAAAGTTATCTGGCCCTGTTTCCTGGGAGATGTGGTCTCACTCCCAGCTACTGAGGCAGCATGATGTCTGTGAATAACTTTGTAAATGAAGCTCCCCTTCATTTCTTTGTAAGAGATTTGTGTTAGTTCTTTGAAGGACCCAATAGACAGTGCCCTGGATCCAGTCTGATCCCAGAAAAGGTATTCTAGGAATCAAGATCAGAGCGCTAATTGAAGATATCCAAAAATTGTGTATCTGAGGGCTGAGAAAGCCTTTATTTAAGACAATTTATGTGATTTATATTAAGAACACAACTTGACCCAAAAGTGGTTTTATCAAGATATCTGGGACTTTGATTTTAAAAACAGTTACAGCAGACTTCAGCTTAACTGTGGAGCCATTCTCACTTTATTCTATTTCTGTACACGTTAACAGAGATGTGGAAAGGTTGTTTGGTATTGCCACTGTTTTGTTTAGGTGTTTTTTCATGGTTTTCTGCATTGTGCCATATTGACCTGCTGTTCAAAATTGTCAACTTAAGTTTTGGTCTGATATAGTTATGCCAAGGTGCAATCTGCACAAGACCAAATTTTCTTTTTATATCCTCTATCTGGGTCATTACACTTGTTGTAGATGTTCCTAGGAGGGCTTACTGTTTACCATACTTTGTCATTTTGTTTATGTATTCAAAGCTATTGAGAACTAATATATGGTCTAGAGAGGACTGGGTTACGTGCCTGTGAGAAGACATTCAGTCTGAATATCACTCTTAAGCATAAAATTGAATTATAATAGTTCCCTAACCTCAAAGTAAAACAAAATTTCCAAATATTTGCAGTTTGTATGGGCACTAAGGTAACAAAGGACATAAATGCTTCAATGAATAGATACAAATTGAATGGAAACATTTGCTTCTGCCTTGTTTTATATGTGTTTAATTAAAAGTCCAAAGTCCAAAACCTCAAAGTCTACAAGGCAGTAAGTGGCCCTCTTGCTGATTCCATTGTCAAAATCTCGAGATCTTTTCAGGCCACCTGCTGAATGATCTGATGTAGAGATTAAAGTGCTCTATCCCGAGGGCTTCTTTTTTGGTTTTGTTTTTGAAGGTTCTGCATCTTTACTTCACTGTGGTAATGGCTCTGTATTTTGTCATAGTAATGAAGTATTACTGAACTGAGTGCTGCACTTAGTGGTATTCTCAGCAGAGATTCTGTAAGAAATGTCTTAGGTGAGTTACACGAATTCCAATTTATTTGCTTTCTGCTTGTGCACACATCAATGAAAAAATAGGACCCTATTTCCCATGCTTTGATATTTGATAGTCATTGTACTGGACACTTCAGAGAGCTGATTTAATAAGCCACGTTAAGCAGTCACATCATAGCATATGAGTCATTTGAATTCCTACTGTACATAAGCTTGCTATCTTAGGGAAATGTTAGACATATGTTTGGCAAACGTCATTAATTTTTCGAAATATTTGAATGACAAAGTGAATAATGAATTGTCTCTTTCTGAGTTAGCATTTACTGTTCTTTGGTATCATCCCCCAATTTGGCTTGTGCGTTTTGTGGGATGTCTTTGTTCTTGGTCATATGCTAACATTGTCATAGCTACTACTATTATTATTTCCACTGCAGGACACAGCTGAGATCATCAGCGTACTTGGTGCTCTACTCGTGACAGCAAATGTCAGTAAGTCTTTAGTTCATTGAAGGCAGAAGTTATACTTGAAAAGATGAGAGGAAATAGTGTATGTTCACTGGTAGAGCTGAAACTGAAGCAAAGAGCATAAAATGATACAGCAGAAAAGCTGTATTTTCTCTCAAGGAGGAGGAGCCTTCCTATTAATATTTTATCTATGAGGTGTTTTGAATAGATTACATAGATCCTGAGTCCTTGCATTTTCAAGTAGATTTATAAAGGTGAATTTTCACAAAAAGCAAACCAAAACACAACAACCTAATACTGGTGGGCCACACATCTTTGTGGCTCAGTGTTTCTTGGTTTTAATAAAAACTATGCAATGAAGAGCAAGTGCGAAAAGAACAAAAATATATATCAAACATCATCTTGGCTTTGAATTTGGCTGTTAACAAAGAAGTTAAAATTCTGTTGCAGATCCAAGATGTTTTCACATTAAGTGCTGCACAGAGAAAAGATGCTGGTTTGAAACAAAGTCCAATTTAACCTTAACTTCTTTACTGTTACCTGCTTTTTAGGTACAATTGCATGACATGTGATACATATTTCCTCTGGCACTTTTCTATGATTGCTTCATTTTTGTGTGTGTGTGTTCCTGCTGTGTGTAGTTTTCAAGCAAGCAGTCAAACAAAGTAATTTGTAACTGAAACATAAAAGATGCCACAACAGTTTACTCAGGACCTAAGGCAGGCAATGACAGATGTTTGGAGAAGAACATACAAGGAAAATGGGTAAAAAATTCTGAAATCCCAACTGCAAAACTCAGAGTTCAAAGCTACTTCCATATGATGAAAGAAGATGCAAAAAGTAAATAAATTAATGAGGCCAAGCAGAAAGTATAAATTCTGCAAATGGAGCAGGATAGTGAGTGCAAGTCAGCTGAACCAGAGCTATGATGGAACCAGTGAATGTCAGGAGAGAGAAGACACATTTTCTTAAGTACCAGGTACTTGAAAGAGTGATAAGATTTTAAGGGTGAAAGTGAGTGTTTCCAGGCCATGTACTCATCATATACATTGGCTGAAATAAGGCAATTAAAAAAAAAAGGTGTTTGTACATCTATATATAACATTATCTTGACAACCTTTTTCTGGACAATAAGCCATAGAATGAGGTTGGCCAGTTGGTTCTGATAAGTATTCTAAAGCTCAAAAAAGGAAGACAATAATTTTTATTTCCCTATTCTAGAAATGCCACTTTCTTCTCCAGTGACTGGAAGAAGATAGGTGTTACCTTTTATGCTGGCGAATAATGGTAGATAAGATTTAAACATGATGCTTAATATCTTCAGATCCACTGACTTTTAAATTTGCTTTAGTATATTTCTTTTAATGTGAAAACTTAGTCTTAGGAGAATGGCACTATCAGTTTGATATGCTACTGTGCAAAATGCTTTCAGGATAACATAAAAACAGGAGGTTACTAAAGGTTTCCCAAGCTGCAGCAATAAATTCTAACTACTAGGAGAGGAATGGTTTAAGAACAAACTCACAGGAAGAGTTTCTTTTAATAGTGGGATGATAAGAGGTAGCACAAGAACATTTGTTACCTAGCCATGCTTTGTTATTACGAGACTTTTTGAGGAAATGTCCTGTGGCATTACTGTTTGGTGACAATCCTGATTTTGCCTCTGTTTTGAAGGGAATAGGAATAAAGAATAAGAGAAGTGATTCTTCTCATCTGATTCTTCTCATTCTGAATCCCTGATTCCTACTCCTATTGAGACTTAATTTATAAAGGACAAAACTCTCTTGACTTAGCCACTTGAAAGGATGTCTTCAAATCAGTGCATGCTCTCAGTTAACTTAATAGGTAGAGTCTGTAGTAGAATCAAGCTTTGTAAAGTAGTTAAGCTATTTCTTTTATAACTACATAAGAAGAAGACAGAAAGAAAAAATATTTTTCTTGACAAGTGTTTATGGAGGCACTTCAGTATTTGTAAATACATTCTCCAGATTAAATAGAGAAGGGAAAGTTTATCAAAATAGTAAGAGTAGGAAATTGTGTTTAAGACGGAGTCAATTCTACATGACTGATGGGCAGTTTCCAGACTTGATGCTGCAGAATGGATCAACCCTACCAAGGTGCAGGGTTTCCTTCATGTGGACTACACAGCCCCACTCAGGTCATCTTTGATCAGGTGTTTGCAAGAACGGCTCCTCTCCAGACAGATGCAGGTGTGTTCACACAGGGTTCTCTGGAGCTCTGAGCCCTCCTGCAGCCTGCATAGCAGTGCAGGTCTCAAGCTGTCTCTGCCACTGCTCTCTGAGATTTGGAGAATACAGCTTTGTTCAAATGTACCAATTTTCAAGAATAGTTATCTCCACCAGTTACACGAGTGGTTAAAGTCACCAGTTTCTCTAGCGACCATTTGCACCAACTCTTCCAGTGTATCTAATACAGGGATTCCCAGGGTGTAGTGGCCTGCATCAAACAAGCTAACTCTGAAGCCACAAGCCTAAAGGCTGTGTTAGCAGAGATCGTGGCTTTGGACACCCATGCTTGATGGCACAGTGGTGGTGCTCTGCTTCTTACAAACTAGCATGTTCAAAGGGAGCTTGTGTTATCCTTAGTACACAAGCATAGAGTCACAGAATAATTTGGGAAGGGGCATTTAAAGGTCAATTTCTCAGTGTAGGTAGACATCTCTTCCTAAAGACAGAAAATAATAATTAAAAAAAAATTGATTTAAAATTAATATATTCAGCTAATATTTTTCCACACATTTGTTCTTATTTTTTAAAATTATAATTTCTTGCACTTCTAATGATTTATTGACTATGGTGGGGTTTGTTTTTTTGTTTTGTTTTGTCGAGGGTTTGTTGTTGTTGTTGTTGTTGTTGTGGTACCCTCTAACTCCCAGATGTGCCATAGGAAAATTGGTGTGGTTTAAGTGTTATTTTGTAAATCGGGTTCATCAAATGCACAAATACATAGTGGAGAAAGCAGACACTTTAAAGACAGTTTATTTTAGGGAACTTGACATTTTCATTATGGAGGAGGTGTATCCTGAGACAGTTACAGAATTAAACACGAGGGTAAATGTAGAGTAATTTTTTCAGTGTAATGGTATTCAGTATAAGTAGAGGGAATCTGTTTTTCTTTTAAAGGCTCCATAATTCTCAAAAGATTTATGAATTCAAAAGTAGTCACTCTAGTGACAAAAGTAGGTAAAATACAAGGGTATCTGAAGGATAACTGATTTTTTTTTTTTTCCACTTACAAGGTAACATTTTTTAACCAACACGACAAAATGTTATCACAAAATCAATTAGCTAGAAACCTAAATCTAAACCCATCGCTATGGCCAAAAGAATGTGACCCGGCACTACACGCGAGGTGTAAACAGCCCTTGAAAGAAAGAAAGGATATTGATGCCATCTAGTGGCTTTGCGGAAAGGCGGCAGCGGCTGTGGAAAAGCCAGGCAGGGTCTGTTATTTGCCTGTGTCCTGTTCTTAACCCCCCGGCCCATCATTAATACGCATGAGGAGCTCTAACTATAGCAGCGCTATTTAGGAAACTCCACAGTTTAATTTCCTAAATGCTCTGGTTGAATATCCATGGGGGTTTTTTTATTATTTTCGCCTTCTTGACCACTTTGTCCCAGGCCTGCCACAAGCAGTAATACTTCTGATTTAGATTATGGTTTAGACTCCTAGAAAACCTTCCAAATTTCTAGATTTAAGAATTACATAGAATATCAGAAAGTCAAAGTACCAAGCAATTTGAAGGCATGGAATGACTTCTTTAAGCCTAACCACACTTGCTGAAAAATTTAATCTATTACATTTAAATGAAATAGACTAATTAAGTATTAATAATATATAATTGCCTTTTTCGGGATAAAATATTAATATAATAGTCAAAGAAGGTGACATTTCCAACGTTATCTATGTGATAGAATGCTATGAGCCTATTGACAATTTCTGTTAATAAGTCATGTGCATTCCTTGGAAAAAAGATAACAGCCAATTTTACAATTTCTAGTGCAAATTAAGTAGTAGGTTCTCCTGCAGCCAAGTGTGAAGACACCACATACAAAACACCAACCACTGCAAGTGACAAACCTCACGTATGTGTGTGTGTGTGTGTGAATGGCAGGGAGAGAATGCTGAAGAATTATTGCACTTTACTCTGTGCTGTTTTAGGGTCTTTATATGGAACGGTCTTTCTAGAGTGCCACAGCCCAGTTTCAAAGGAGCCTTAATTCATTTTTACCTATGGAATCAGCCAAAAGACCTCCAAACACTGCATTGTTAAAGGGAATGCTGCTAAATCAAGCAGCAACTTCCAGGAGGGCCCGCTTCTCTCCTTGCTGAAATATGCCAGATTCCAATTCTTTCTAATCTGACCAGCTAGAAGTCAAATAAAAAGAAAATAAACCAAAAAAACCCCACCAAGAACCAAACCCAACCTCATGAGGTTTTTTCACCAGAGATTTCAGTTGTCATTTTAAAAATACACAGTATATGAGTATTTTCTAGAGCATGAAGTGAATTAGAAAGTCTTTTCTTTTTGAGGCTGATGGGCTTGGGTCTAACTTTCTGCTTTGCAGTTCTCTGTGTGAAAGTTGTAGCATAGGAAATGGCAGCAAATAGATGCCAAATGAACATTTTGCTGAATGAGCTTTTCACAGACAGTGTGGTATGAACTTTCTTTGCAGTAGGAAAGGATGAAGCATCAAATAATGAAGCCTCCACCTGGACAACTAAAAATTATTAGATGCTTTCCCTAGGATGGGCCAGATCCTATGTGAAAGTCCAGAAAAACAGGACAACTTAGTGCCTGTCAAAAAAATCGTAATGTAGTGTCAGTGATGCAGGGTTGGTACTGTTTACTGAGTGCTTCTGGGCCTTACTGTCATTGCTTACACAAACATGCAAAGCACTGATCCGAGTTGGAGCTTTGCTGTCCTTGGCTGTGTGTTCCAGCCCCTGGTGGCTCTCCCTGGGAGCGTCTCTTCCATGGGATGTTTGGTCACAGTGTGGGTAAACCCCCTGAGGCTGCCCACTGCCACCTTCTCTTTCCTCCACTGTGGTACCAGATGTGGTTATGATGTCTCCAAAGTGCAGGAGAACCTCCCAGTGCAAAATATAGACCTGTACTTTGTGCTGCCTATGAGGGATATATGCAAAGGTGGAAGGAAATCTGCTGAGTAGGGAAATCTGAGTCCATCTCCTGTGACAAGAGTAACTATCTATTACTTACATGACAGAGCTTTCTGGTTTGCTCAGCCCTTAAATGCCAGTGTGTCTTGAACCACCAGAAATATCCCTGCCCTGAGGAATTCACAGGATGTGCGGGTATCAAACTCTGTTCCTTATTCACAGGTAGAGAATTGAGTTGAAAGAAGTGAGTAGTCCAAAATAGCACAGGGAAGTTACTATCAAAACTGGAAACTGGTCCTGCAATTTGGGACTATGGGTTGAGAACATCCAGCATACATAGATGTATTTATTCAGCCATATAGATATTTATCACTTATTTATGAACACTTCATCCAACAACTGCAGCAGTTAACTGCTGTTTCTGCTCAGCTGTAATATTTGCAAGCACTTTACAGCTTGGCTAAATTATGTATCTCTGTACAAGTTTGGGGACAGATATAGAACATACACACAATCTAGAAACTAGAAGATAAATTTCACTGGAAGAGAATATGAAGAAAATGCAGTATGTAGCTATGCATTATCAGTGGTGGAGACAAAACAGAAAAGGGTTTTCAAAATAAGATCTATAACCTTCCAAAGGTCATTATGTGGTATGGTGGCCTGTAGTAGCAATGACTTAATTTAATGGACAGGATATCCTAAATTGCTAGATAAAACCCCAGATGATGATGTGATAGAGTACTCAGATTTCATTGTATGTGTCAGGAGAGGCCTGTTACTTCTGAATGGCAAACCTGCCTCTCATCTCAAAGCCTCAGTGTACACATAGTTTAGTTTAATGACCCATGTACTTTTAGGGGGAAACTGCTTTTTACATTTTTGAGATAGCAAAAATTCAAGCTCTGATTTCTTTATGAAGTCAGAGAGACTTCAGAGGGAGAAAATGCTGCTAAACCTAAAGGCCTTAAAAGTCATCCAAGCAGATCCTTGTTGTCTTTCTGGGAGCAGCTCATACAATATCTTATTGCTCATTTTTTTAGGACTTTCAGCACTCAAGTTTTTTTTTTAATTTGTTTTCTCCAATGGTACTAGAAATTCCCTGAGGTGCTGTTTTCTATTAATTGAAAGAGAAGCTAAAGACAGCTCCTTTCGGTGCCAATTACCTAGGATATATCAAGCAATTTATTTGTTTTTCAGACAGACAGCCTTTTTCCACTGGATTCACGTCAGTGGAGACTAAACCTTTTTCTCACATACTGGAGATTGCAGGTCAGGCCTGTAGTGGCAAAAAGTAAGAATAGCAGAAAAGGAAATTGCAACTTTTACACACCACACCACACCGCCACCCCCGCCCCCCCAACAACAACAACAACAACAAAACAAAAAAACAAAACAAAACAAAACAAAACCAACAAAAAAAAACCAAAAACAAACAAAAAAAAGCTGATGTGTAAGTGCAACGGTAAATGCCACTCAACATGAGAAGTGACTTGAGGGTGAATTTTTATTGACTTCTACAGGGCCGTTTACGTGCCACACTTTCCCTGGCTCCAAACCTAAGTCACTAGAAAGGAATTTACTAATTTTTATGGTGTGATTTTAGATTATTCAAATTCCTCAAATTTTGTTGAATTACTAGAATTGGGTCAGCTATGGTTCATCCATGTGGATATGAGAACGTAATGTGTGCTCTTATTTTTCTTGTACATGCTTTTCCTGCTGATCTCTGAGAAATTGGTCCTTTAACCTTTTATCTGTCAGGCATGAAATCTCTCTTTATCTCCTATTTTTATTCATGAAGCTGAGTACTAACTTACCAAAATCAACGCTTTCCTGCCAACTTCCAAATACATCCTAGCCTTCAGCCTCATTTTCTTTTATCCAAGCCTACTTTTATTGCAGGAGAATTCGAGTGGGCTTAACTGAACATATGTCTGTTAGATCTAGCTGAGACACAAGCCCTAGTAAATCAAGTTACTTAACCACCCAGCAAGTTTCTTGTGGTGTTGCCTGTGGCTGTGAGAAAGACTGAAAAGATCTGACTGCCCACAGTGCAAAACACTTCTTTCTAAAAGAGGAAACTGTAAAACTTCCTAGCTTTCACATCTGCCTATAAGTCACCCTTCTGAGTACTAGGATGAGCAAGGAAAAAAGCCGAGGGTTAAGGGACTATGCTCTGTGCAACTTCTGTGGGAGTTTACACCACCAGTTGCAGAAATCTGTCAGCAGATAAGCAGCTGAAGAGGGTACCTGCATTCTGACCTAGAAATTCCTTACATCCCCTCGGATATATATCAGAGAAACACTACTAGTACAGAAAAGGACCAGGAAACAGATCCTTAATAACATCTTCTAAGTGCAATGAGAAACAGAGTCCTGAGCTGAACCCAAAAATCCCATAGAGAAACTCTATGGTTTACTCACAGGAGTAAGGGCTCACTCATTCCAGACCTAACTCTCTTCTCATTTTGGTCCATCTCTCAGTAATTTAAGCACACCTGCAACTCTAAGCAATATAGCATGACACTGGGACCAGTTTAAGTGTTGGACACGCCACAGAATCAGGCTAGGCAATGAGATACAGGATGCAAATAGGCTCAGGTCTAATAGGAAGCCAGTCTGACAGGAACACTGTAACTAGTTTTAGGTGCCTGTTCAGTGCAGTGCATGGCTGCAAGCTGAAGTGTGAGATGTTGTAACTGTCTGAAGATGGGACCTAGTGTCTGCAGTCCTAGTCACTGGAGCAAGCACTGATTTCCAGACCTCTCTTCCCCTGCATGGTTCTGTGTCTGGTTTTGATAATACCCTGAGCCACATGGGCATTGCACAGACTTATCCTGGAAGTGGTGGAGGACGGTGCAAAAGTGAAGCTGGCTGGGTCCCAATTCATCAAGGCAAGCAGTTTTCAACCTTTCCGATAGTACAAAAAGGCATTTGCTGCCAAATGCTGTCAGTGTAGGACAGGGATACAAATCCAGGTCTACAGAGAGCCATGCAAATATAGGGCTGCTGGTTTTGTTCACACTCTGCAAGAAGGGACATATGAGCTAAAATAATGAGTAATTCCAACTAATGTGCTGAGAATCCTTTCTGAAAATGGGGTGAGAAATATGCATTCTCAGTCTTGGGCATAGAGATGGAGATGCAGCAGACGTAGCAAGCCAGCATATATAACTATGGGCAAAAATTGTCCTTTCCTGCATCCCAAACTGCGGCAGAAATTCTCTGCAGCAAATACAGTCTCTTCTAAAAACTATAAATCCAAATCAAAGCAAAATGCTTTATAAAATAAGTTAGAGGTTTTGACATGCAGATAATATACAGGACCCACTGACTGTACTTTCATGTGATGTTTAACCAGCTATTTTAAATCCCATATATAGGACACACAGCTTATTCATCAATTTAAAAATAGTTAAACTGTGTTTGGGAAGCAGAATGCTGAGACTAGCTTGAACAGTACATGCTTGAAGCTAGGCTGTATGTTACCTCTCATTTTTAGTGGCTTGAAATGTTTTTGCAGTTAAAGAGATTTTTCTTCATTATGTTTCTGTGGAATAACAATGACATCCAGTGGCTGGTTACTTTAATAATACATATGTATCTTCTGCAGGTATGATAGACAATGATGAAATTTCTGTGGGGCCTTTTCTTTGTGGTATTGGAGAGTTCTTTCTTGCCAAACTTGTCAGTGAGGGTTTTGGGGTGAGAGACCTGAGGGATGGAGGTTGGGCGTGAAAAGTCACAGTGCTTTAATAAGGTCCTATAACAGGAAAGTCATTTCCACTTTAGTGGTACCTTAATGCCAGTTTAGCATCAGGGAAGAGCAAGATATTGTAGTTTTTTCATTCTCAAACTCTTCTAAAGAGATTTAAACCCAGATTTCTTCTGTAAAAATTGAAACCCACAGTGGCCTAGGCAGCTGCTCTATCCTTTCTCTTATCTAAAAGTGTAAGTCAGAAATGTACATGTTTTGATATCATCATATTTAACTTGTTTTCAGTTTTTTAAATACTTTTTTGCTGGCCCATCAATGTTCTTTAGCCTGCCCTGAGGCATCCCTAACTTACATACCAACAGAGTGTATTTCTTTTAGGTTTTTTCCTACTTAAATAAGTTACCATGGCAACTACCACTCACATGGTACTTATTGCCATGGGATTTACTTGCATTTCCTTTTACTAACAAGAGCCTTAAAACTGTTGTACACTGTGCAATTTTCTTTTATTTTTTAGCACAAAATTACATACCTTTATATCTTTCTTGCAGTGCCTGTTTCATTTGTGTATTAAGATGCAGTTTGTCTTCTTCCTTTTCAATAAAGTCTTTCAAGAACCTCAACAGGGCAAAGATGTGGGGTGAAAAATAATTTCTCAGAGAAAAAGGCTTAGGTGCACAATGGACAAAAAATTGGATGTCTGAGGAGTGGGAACGTATTTGAATATCAGACATTGGGACTTGGTAGGTGGTATAAGGTACGATTGCTCCCCTCCCACCTGCTTCCTTTGACTTCCCTGGGGTAAAGCCATGACTCCAGTGAAGCAGAAGCTAAAACACCCTCTTTTTGTGGTAGGCTGGGTAGACTAGTCTTATGAACAGTTCCAGAGTTTGAATATAGATGTAGGCTGAAAAAGAGTAAATTAATTTGTAAGAGATCTCCAATACAGTATTTTGCATATTACTTAGCCAATGCAAAAAGAACAGCAGTCTATGTAGCCTAACAAAACATTTTCATAGAAGTACTAAGCTGAGATCTATAGAGCAAAAATGCTTTTGTCTATTATTAATTAACTTTTTGTCCCTAATGGAGTTAGTATTGCTTGAGTACAGATTCTAAAAGAATAGAAAATCAACCTGGTATAGACTGAAGCCAGAACCTCCAGCTTTTGTTCATTTAACAATCATGAGCCTTATTGTAGTCAGGAGAGCTAATGATGGAGCTTTTTTCTTAAAAAGGTCTAGCTGCTCAGTGAGATGCAGTTATACAGAGGTTACTGCTTCTTTTGCTACACAAATATAATTCATTGCTTGCAATATGACATGCAGTAACAAGTAGCAGTGTAGTGTGTGCTGAAAATATTCACAGAAATCACAGAAATTTTGTTGAGAGTAAGCAGGAGACATTAGCTAATCTAATGCACTAGGACGCTTGAGGGTCATTGCTCACAGATAATTTTCTAATATTCTTGTCCCATAGTTCCCATAACAAGGATGTTAAAATCAGTTTGCTCATTTCTGTGTAAGTATAATTTAGTGTTTCACACTAACTGATATATCTGTAAATTAATCTCATTAAGCTGTCATCCTCAACACTACTTTGCTTACCTGAAGATGGCTGTGACCAGCCCTTCTATCACACCTTGAGTCATCAAAGCTAATCCTTTCAGCCATTCCTCTAAACAACCTATTGTTACAGTTTTCTTGTGGATTATCTCTACCTTCCTTAACATTTTCTTTCAAGTGTAGTGTCCAAAACTAGGCACAGAATTCCAGCTGTGACCTCCCAGGGCTGAATAGATTTGAATAATCACCCTGTCACTCTGTCTTGTTTCTCAAAGTCTGACTAATCCTTCTCCAAATTACACTTTCTTTCTGGGTTTCTATTATTTTTGTGGTCTGCTGCAGTAATTCGATTTATTTTTCTTCAGTGCAGCATTTTGCATCAATCATTACTGAATTATCTTATGCATTTCAAATAATTTCTTCAATTTATCAACATGATCTTTCATTCTAGTTACATCCTCCAAGTACTAACAGCCCACCCTGTTGGTGTTTCCTTTAGTGAGTATTTGCTGAGTGTTATTTGCAAGGATTCTTGCGGTGCTAGAGGCAGGGTAGACACAGTGATGATGGAATTTTGACTGAAGCTTTTCCAACCAGCTGAGGACCCACGTGACAGTAATTTCAGTGAGACAGCATTTCCCTGGTGTGTCAAGGTGTGTCACAGGAGATTCTTCTGTCAGAGCACACTGAGTTGATTAAATCAAACTTGTGTCAGCTTACGTTGAAACCTTTGGTAGGAAGTAAGCAGCAGACACTCAGAATCCACTCAGTCACTGATAGGAGTTCCAATTCTCCTAGTGTCTTTTTTTCTTTTTAGCTGTCAGCCAAGGAAACCTAGAGTATTGGGTTGGATTTTTGAAAAAAATTAAAAGTAAAAAAGTTTTCAAAAGACTGAAATGATTTTTTTTTAAGAGGGGAAATGTAGGAATGTTTTAATTCCAAGCCTGACTGAAATGTGGAATTTCTCTGAGGTGATATTTACAGCTCCTTATCACTTTATTAATTACTATTAAAAGAGAACAAAGCCTACTAAAATTTTGGGTTTGCAAAATCTGCTAGTTCAGTGAAGGAAGAAATGCCCTCATCAAAAGGAAATATCCCTGAGATTCTTCATTATGTCTCAGTCTTTCACATCCATTTCTTCCTTGTAGATACTTGAACCATTCTCTTTTCTTTTTGAATAATAATTATGTTTATTATCTTCCTTCTCTGTTGCCTCACGTACACCTGTTATCTTTAGCACTGACCTCTGAAGGTGGAAGGCATGAATAGTAGTTTTAGATGCCACAGTATGACAGAAATAGCAGTGATGTACCTCATATATGAGGTGTGTTTGGAGGGGAGTTACAGTAGACATGCACTTTTGCAGAGATCTAAAGGATGTCTTTGCTATTTTATGTATCAGACAATGGAGGATGACTCTGGGGCTTAGAGCAATCATTTAAATAGAAATTTGAGAAGCTCTAAAATGAAAAGGAATGTAGAAATTTGGTGGAAATATGACTAGGGCTTCATTTGAGTAGAAAGAACTAAAAATTGTTAATGTTTGTAGTAGTGAGACCACAATTAAGTACCCTTACAGCAACCTGCTTTGAGATAGATGGATATGAAATATCAGGAGGCATGGGGGTTCCTACTTTTAAAGGAATAATCTTGTAGGCCCAATTCTGCTCTGGCATTAGAGATGAAGTGTTAGATGAAAGTGTCAGACCAGGAGATTTTTTTTTTTTTTTTTTT
>VWZU01000762.1:1444887-1510973 GCA_013397095.1 Sterrhoptilus dennistouni
TATTTCAGATCAGCTATTTTAGCCACTGTTTACTTTTAGAAAGTCTGAAAACTGTTATATTTCTATGATGAAATGATGAAAGGTCTTCACATAGTACTTTGTCAGTGGTTTTCTTTTTACATCAAGATTAATTTTTTTCTGTCAGAACCAAGCATTTGTATGGAATACTTCCACAGTCATTTAGATTTATTTGGAACCAGTCCACCAAAATTTAAAATATTGAAAGACATTAAGTAAAGATGAAATATAGCCAGAAATGAAAGTAATTATCAAGGATAAAAATTATTATCTTATTTAAGCAAAATAAAAGTATATTTCTTTTTCTCCTGAAATTAAAAAGAACCTGCAGTTATTTTCCATATTCAATTACACAAGTAAAAATACAGAATAATTTTATTGACCATTGAATGAAATATTCTTGAGGCCATCACCAAGTGATCTGTTTAGCTTAAAGAAGCCCTCAAGGCCATTCAGCTGGTGTTTGGAGGAGCATTATTGTACAATTGCATGAGCCAGGATCTCCCAGTTACTTATCCCGATCCACAAGGTTTGAGGGTCACACTGCCTTTCATGTTTCCCACAAGACTGTTTCTGGGATGGGAACATTCGGGACATTCTCTCCTTCAGCTTTTGACTTCTGACTGTAGCTTTGTTTGCTGCAGTGGGACATTACTGGATTGTGCAGTGCGCATAGAGGAAGGACCAATGTGTTGTTTCTGTGTGAGATTCTGTCATAATTTGCTGTGCTTTGTTTTATGTTTATGACTCTCTTAATTACTGGAGTAAATGACATTTGATACAGAAGTTTCAGTGATGATTTCAACATTCATTTACTACTACAAATTTGGTCCCATGCTCTTGTTCTCACTGTCTTCCTACTTTCCATGATTTTTTTAATCCCATAACATGGTTACCATAGCAATTGTTCCTGCTCCTTTCAGCTTTCCCAGCTGCATTTGAGAGCATTTATTTCACAGAATGCATTCTAGTTCTCTTTAACTCTCTGGAGAGATAGCAACTAAGTTAAAATATTGATGACTATTTTACTTTCTGATATTTCACACAAATTATCACAGTGATTTCTGAGGTGTGTATATATAACATATACATACACATACACAACCACACAGGGTAGCATGGAAAAGGCAACTTAAATGTAGAGACTTGGAACCTCCTATAGATGTCACCATACTCCATGCGTTTAATCGAGAACAACTACAACTTGTAAAATGTAAAAGTAGTTTTTCTAACTGTCAAAGTCATGACAGCTAGTATGTCTTCCAGAGCAAATTGTCTTGCTGAAAACAAGTTTCCACCCTTGAGCAAACTGATCCTCATCATGAATGAGGGAATCAGAAATAGGTATCTAGTAGTAGGTCATTGATAATATCAAAAGAACATAGAAAATGTTAATAGAAATTATAATTTTTAGGCTCATTTGGGTTGTTTGTAGCTTTGCTTTTATAGACCAAAACTCCTGAGAATTTCAGTAGGTTTTTTTGCTTGGTTTGAGAACTGAACCCTATATTAATAATTTGCTTTGCTCCTTTGACCTCCAATCTAAAATCCTGAAAAAAGAAGCTGTTCATTAGAGAAGAAAGATGTAGATTTGGTAAATAGCATCTTTCATCTTTTTCAAGATGCATTTTTGGAGAATTAATTTTTTTTTTTACTCTGTTCCACAAAAGTATTTCAGCATAAATAATACGATATCAAGCTGACATTTTCAGAATGCTTTTCTTTTTCTTTTTCTTTTTTTCCCTTAATTTGTTTGTTTTTTAAACACATAGGAAGGATTGAAGAGCAACAATTAAAGCCCAGGCTTTTCAAAACAGTTCCACACTGATGTTGCTAGTTAATCTGAGTTGTATTTTAGAGACCTTTATTTTGCTATTAGAAATAACAATTCTCCATCTTTGTTTAACTCAAAGAATTGTTTTTTTGGTTGTCTAGTTGGACTATCTATCATCAGTTAAATGCTACTGGTTCCACACTTCTGTCGCATCAAAAGTATGCTTCTGAATCGTCTCCTTTAGCTGCAACGGTCCTTTTTTCTTCTTTTGATTTCTTTTTAATTCACATTGTTTTTTCCATTCAAACGCCATGAGATCTAAACCATCCATAATCTGACAATGAGCATTTTAGGAAGTTAGAGTATAGAAAATTTCCAAAAGATGGTCTTGTCTCCTCTTCCGGCTCTTTGTAGAAACCATCACAGCCAAGAGTAACTTTTTCATTTGTTTAGGGAACATCTGAATCCCTTTTCAGAATGAAACGGGCTATCCTGCACCAAACTTTCTTGGAAGCCAAGACAGTCATAACAGACTTCCTTTTATTTTAACTGTCCACACACCAGCTTTAATTTGCAAAACTCACACCAAAGCTGAGCCTTGAATACAGTTTAGGTAATTCCTAAGGAAAAAGAACACTGAGGCTTAAGGCCAAGGCTTTTCTGTGACTTGTTTTGGATATGAAAATCCAGAACTACATGTATTAATCAGGGTCTTGTTGTACAAACCTGCTTTCTTAGTCTGACCATTTAAATTTGAGCCTTAATATTTTCAATGCTTAAAGGAAGAAAAAAGGAGGTCAATGGTATCACAGTGGAAGATAGCATTGTTATTTGATTATGTAAATATTTTTATTAATAGTTCTGTCACCTTTTGTAAGGTGATCACAATTAAGGATTCAAAGATTTTGTGTTTGCTTCTACAGCAGCTGAAAATGGCCACAATCTGCTGTGATGTTGTGGACATAGCTGCTGAACTGATTTTTCATCTCCTTGGCAAAAAAGGCCATTTTCCTCATGAGCTGCTAATGTGCTGCAGTTGCATATGGCCATAACCTTTCCCTGAACCCCAGCCCTGTGCAGCAGGTTGCAGAGGCCCAGAGTGGCCAGGTGACATACAGTGCCATCTGCACTGCTATACTGGTCATCTGGCCAGAGCTCTGACCTTTCTGAACATGATACAGCGAAATCTAACTCCTGAAAGCAGCTTGGAGGCAAAATCTGTTCTTCACCGTCAGTTGCACTACTCAGTCACTTAATTGTCCACTGCAACTGATAAAGTAACCATTAGACTCAGGTCATGAACTACAGTTTATCATTCACATGCAATAATACACCCTGGCTAAATCATAGCAACACAGGCTTACTCAATAAAAGAGATTTAAAGTACCTGGAGCTTAGTCCTGCGCCACAAAGCACCAGCTGAAAATAGATTTTTTTGTGCAGGGAGAAGCTGCTGTGATCGATGCGTTCTATGGTTTGCACCGTGTGCCAGATAAAGACTAATACCACTAAACAAAACTGTAAAAAATGTTTTAGACGGACAATAAGGCCTGATTTTACTTTCAGTCTCTGTGCTGTCACTCAGGGTAGCTCTGTGGTGACGCTGAGCTGTGTGGGCGGAGGGGTGATGGTGAGAGCAGCCTGAGAATGGGACTTTGGAGAAGGGACATGCTCCTGCCAAAATACATTTTCCTGTTTAGTTGTGAATGGGAAATGAAGTTATTCTAAGATCAACTTCTGACCTCTGGTTTTAGAGTTGGTATTACAGAAATGCAAGCTTCTATCACTCTGTGAGTTATACAAATCCCTTGTCATTTGGAAAGCCTTTCATCTGAAGATCATAGTTAGCTTCATAAACATTAATTAACACTTGAGTGAGGTTGAGGCTACTGTCCCCATCATATAGACAGTCAATTTGAATTTAAGAGAAGTACAAAATACCTGAATTCCTCCTATGTTGATTCTTTGTCCCTCTGCTCTTCTCCCTTCTTTCTTCCAGCCTCAACCTGCCTGGCCTTCCCAGCACAGGAGCCACATCATCCTGCAGGGCTGGGAATGCCAAGAGGCTGCTGTGCAGTCAGCAGGGAGCTGGGGACCTTGCAAAGGGCCCAGTAGTAGCTGTTTATCCACAGTGGGGACAGTTCTGTCCCTGTTAATCAAAGTTTTCCAATCATTTCTGTGAGAACAAAGTCTCATCTACAGCTTCTGGGCGATCAAAATGTTCAAGGTGTCTCTGACATAGCTTTAAAAGATAAAAGGTGTATTTTATTACTACAGCAAGTGTCACACAGTTTATGGACAGCCAAAACAGTGTTAGTTTTTCCCAAAATTCAGTCTTGTATTTAGTAGCACTGAAGTTCCTCCTTCTTTGCACACTTTCAGTGAAAAAGAATTATATTCATAGGATATATTGTCATTTCCCTTGTAAATTCTTTTCTATGCTAGAAGCTTGCCATGAAATAAAGAATTTCATTTAAAATAGAGAGCAATATAAAATATAAGTAAAGAGGGATTATTTAGTTCAATTGAAATTCTTCAGAATTACCTCATGAAAAGAGGTCAAATGAATAATTTCCTGTTTAAGTGACAGAAAAAAATTGCAATAGCAGAAAAAGAAAATATTATTTCTAGGGAATTAAAAAAACCTCATTAAATAAGAGTAACTAAACTTCAAAAACTTGAACTCTGAAGGTGGCTCATTCCTCATTTTCTTCTCTCCAAGGGAGAGGCTTCCCATTTCTGGCATCTTCTGTGTTGAGCAGTAAAACCCTTTATAAATAAATGTCTTAAATGTAAGTTCTTTTGAAGATGTTTGTGAAGTTTTCCTCTATATGATGCTTTTGGCAAATTCTTCCATATGTGTGTATATACATACACACGTGGTTGCCCAGAGACTGAAAAGCAGATTAAGCCTTCAAAGGAATCAATTATATATGACTGAAAATTCTCATCATTTGGGATCCTCATTAGTTGGTCCTTTATTGAAAATAAAAAAATATTTCTTCCATTTTAGTCTGGAACTTCTACCACTAATCTTGTATCTCTTTTGAAAAGTATATTTCTAAGAGTTATTGTACTGCTACCAGAATCTTAGAAAAGCCGAAGTGAGTTTTGGCACCCTGTGAGCTACATGACCAGGAGTTTTGTACTGTGATCCCCTTCTGTAAAGGCTGTGCTGTGTAAAGACAACAGATCATAGAATGCCACAAGCCTACATTTAACTTCAGGGACTGTTGCTTTGCAACACTGGACACTGATTGGAAATGTTTTGTAAAGATCAGTGAAATGCAAGATTTTTTTAAAAGGCATCTTCAGAGATCATTTGCATTTCCTTCAGATGAAACTTTTTCTAAGTATTTTTCACATGAATATATGGCAACATCGGGTTTTTATTTGTATTTTTATTATAGATTTTTAATGAACATTCCTGTTGTCTCCTTATTGTGCTGTTATTCTAATCTATTAATCATATTACTCTATATGATCACAGGGAATTTAAAGTTCTTTCATAGGTCATGATGAAGGGTATAATTTGATGTCCCACAGAAAACTGCTTTTTTAAAGGAAAAAAAACCCAAACAAACCCAAACCCCACACAGACAAATCTTAAAAAAAAGTCTCAGACATGGTTCACTTGTTAACTTCCTTAAAAGTAAACATGTCTTCCAAATTAATGATCGTTTTGTCATCTTCTAAATCACTGATTATTTCTTTTATATGTGGAATTGAGGAAGATGGAACCAGTTTCTTTGTGAAGTGTCAAGAGACCATGCTAATAAGTTTCTCCCTCACAATGCAGAGTTATCACCAAATATTTTACATTTTACTTTGTTCTACATGGAATTCAATTAGGTTCAGCAGGAAATATACCTGGGGATAAAGTATAGGTATTTTCACATTTTTAAGACAGCAGAAGAGAAGATGGAGGTGATTGAAATGTGGGCAAGGAGCAAAGTATATTCAGCAGAGTGATTTTGCCAAATATCAGACAGAAATCTAAATTTCTATTTTTCCTCAAATCAAAGCAGTAACGAAGCTTAAAATGTTTTGTTTTTCTCCAAAATCAGGTAAATGGATTAATTTCTCTACATCATTTTATCAGTGCTTGAGGAACAGTATGTGATTGTATTTCATCGGTGTGCTCTAAAAAGTACAGCCTTATGTCTAGGTATTCATCAGTACAGCACAAATAATGCAGGAACTTCATCTTCTCTATGTGAGATGTAGCTAGAAAACAAGACAATGTGCTAGAAGAAATAGCCAAGTCTATGTCCCCAGATTCGTGCAAGAGCGATTTATTTGTAGTCTTTGTGCACGTCATTCTTTAAAATAGTTAACTACTTAAACTTTTGACCGTAGGCATTTTATTCACTGTATAGAAGCCTGTTTCAGCCCAGAATATTATTTTTTGTTCAACAGCCTCTCTGGAAGTTGCTCAGTTTTGTTTCTGTGTCAGGCATCTCTGGGTAAAATCATTACCCTTCATTGTGTAAATTAAGCTGTGACTCAAACAGACAGAGCCTCCAACATGATGGGGCTGTGCCCAGGCTGGGTAATTCCTGGAGAGGGTTAAAAAATCAGAATCAAATGCTGGCTGTGAGTTAAAGAGAATAGGGGATAAGAGCTTAGGCTTAACCTATAGGGGGACCTAAGGAATAAAGCAAACCAGAGTCCAGTGTGGGGAAGAAAGGAAAAAAAGCAAAAAGGCTAAAAGAGATCAGGCCTAATGAGCCTTTCGAGGAAAATGGGAGACTGGAGCCTCAGAACGAAACAGTGGCCCAGCAAAGCAAGGATAAAATGGATCAGCCACAATGTCACCAAATTGATCCAGAGTTCAAAAACCATCAAATCAACGTATACAATAAAATAAATTAAAAAAGAAGTTCAAACAGTGTCAGGTTCCTTAAAGCTCACTTGCTGACATCAAACATAATAAGAAAAAGACCTGTTTGTAACATAATGTGACTCTTTTCTAAACAGAGCCTTTGAAATGTATGTACTGGTCTGTCATTTTCTGTTGTATAGTTCTTGCATCATATATTTATATGTCTTGCAAAATTTTTATATTATATGAAAAAGAGAAATAATCATAGAAGAATTAGAAAGATATATTTAGACTACAGGGGTTTTATCCTGCTGTGTTAAGGTGCCATGCTACCTTCTAGACTGATGGCTTGAGAAATGAGCCAGAGAGGGGAACAGAGGGAAATTCTGGAGTGCAAATTATACCAAATAAATTCTGTAGATAAACCCACAGTAAATAGCTATAACAAATGCACACCGAAGGAGCAGAAGGTATTAATTCCTATCAAGAGCATTTCTAATGTACCTATTACTCTAATGTGTAAGTGACAAACAAGACAAAGAAAAGACCCTGTGTGTCAAAGCCTATATATCTCTTCATGACGTAAAGAGGTGGTGCTACCCATATTTAGCAGGTTTTATTTAGCCACCTACGCACCTCTGACTTGGTAGACTTATTTTTGATAAGTGGTGCTTAAAAGTGTTGGTATGAAGCATAAGTAGCTAATGCAAATATGTTACCGACCCCTACCAGAGCCAGCAATTATGTAAATTTTCAAAGCCTTCATCTTTTATAATTAGATGTGGCTGGCTTAGAGTGAAGGACTTCCATTGATGGCCAGCTCAGTCCTTATTCCAGTATTTCACCAGAAATTATATATTTGAAATCAGAAGAATGTTATATTCTTTACTATGATTTAAAATATAGCTTGGAATAGTTGAAAGACCTTTAGTAATTAATTTCTTGTTTGCTATGCTTGAAAGATGAATAAAAGCATGGAAACACTTGGTGAATAACATCCTGTAACTGATTATAATTAAACGTACTTTCAGTTTCTTCTAAGTGTATGAAATGCTAATTACTTTTCACAAAATCCAGAATGCAAGTTTTCTTAGCTTAGTTAAAGGAGGAAAGCACAGGTTTATGTGCAATGCTAGAAATCTTTCTATATGTTAAATCCTAGTGATACTCCTCATTAGAAAGATGCTTTCCCTCTAGGTCAGTTGTTGGACAGCTTCAGGGGCTGATCTAAAGTACACTGAGGCAAACAGAGAGATTATGGTGATTTCAGTTTGATTTGGATCAGGCCCTAAAGAGCTCCTCAGGCTACAGGGACAAAAGCACAGTGTATATCACCTCATACAAATTTCATTGTCAACCCAACATGATGGGCTGTTCTCAGAACTTTGTATCTAGGAGTAGTGTTAAGGTACCCCTGTGTCCTTGTGTACCTGTATCTGCATATTTGTGATTTGCTGTGAGAAGCAGAGGCTCTGGTGAATCTGATGTTGTCTCCTGGTGGCATTAAGAAACAAGTATTGGTGCCAGCTCCAGTACACAGGTATTGTATGTGGCTGAATGTCACTTAGCAGTTGCCAAATTATTAGCAACAACATAGTGTTAGAGTACTCAGACCCCCCTGGATAAACTCAAACTTGGGGCAGAGTGGCAACACCTCTCTGCAACGCTGCACACCTGCACTTAGAGCTGTCTCCCAGGGCTGCCCTCAGCCTCTCTTCTCACCTGCCCACCCACAGGGTTAGGATATATTTTATCAGACCAGAGCAATTCCCCTGAGTTAGTCACTCAAATGGTAGGAACAGAGAGGGGGAAAATCCTCTCTGATATTTCCACTGCTTTACCCTTTCATCTAGTCATTATTGCCTCTGCAGAGTGTGAAATCCTGCCATTCAGGCTCAGTCATGATTTATGCCCATTTTGTAGTGGTTTAAATAACTCCCGCAGGTGCAAGACTGTGAAGAATCAGGCCACTGGGATGCACTAGGCACAAGGGTGTACTTACTGCCTCTGCAGCAATGGGATTGTGAAGAACACCATAATGACTCTTTACATTCAATCCCAGCTGCACTTAAGTGTGTACGTGTATGAAACAGCTTCAGAAGTGTATAGCAAAGAGCCTGGAAAGATAAAGAATAATTCAGAAAACTTCTCTAGGTTAATATTTCACCTCAGTGAAAAGCGGGGTGGAAGTGGTATAAAGTTGTTCACCTCAGACACTGCAGTTGAGGTGAGTGGGTACATGCTCATAGTCAAAATAGGCAGGTGTGGGCACATCTTTTCTTCCAGCATTAGGGGAGAAGTCAATATGTTAAATCCTGGGGTTGGTGCACAGGCAGATAGATCTGAATAATTTTTGTTATATTCTTAGGCAGCAGGTTTATTTTCACTGTATTATTTGACTCTGATTTTCCTATACCAAAGGCACCTATGTCTGAACAGGTACAATCTCTGGTTTGCATTAACCTAACTACAGGTGAGGCAGTTTGGAGACTCATTTATTCCATTGATGCATGTATTGAACTTGTCCTTTCAATAAAGGGAGGACTTTATTTTCCTGCATCATCAATGTAACACCATGAACAGCAAATGTGATTAAAATAAAGCAATGTAACAAAATTAGAGATGAACCACAGCTATGTGTTCAAAAAGGGAAAAATAGGATTAATAACTGATGCAGTGAGAGAGGTGAAGCACGCTTGCAGGGAGTTGAAGTAGCAAATGTTATAGATGGTACTATATACTGAGAATGAACATTAAAAGCCTTGGAGGCTGGGTTCAGAAGCTTATCAGAAATTACCTTGGCCTACTTGATTGAGAATTCATGCTGGTAATTTCCAAAAATTGGATTTCCTTGTGAGATCTTTAGTTGTTTCTCATCTGGGTCAGATTAAAGGACAAAAAACAGCTCTGCTGGCACTACACTGTTTCTGCTTGCTAACCTAGTTAAAACTAGGAGGTACACAGATATTAGAAACACATAGACATAAAATACTCAAATAAACCAGATTTTTTATGCTTTACAACTGCATAAAGTAGAATCACTTCAAGTACACAAATAAAATCCAGACACACTCTTTTATCATTTTACTGGTTCCTAAATGAGTCAGGCAGAGGCCCGTTTTCATGGAAAGCTACATGCCTTAAAAAGCATGGCCAAAGTTAGGTATCTAAATTCGTAAAACCTAAGTAAGTTTTGGTATTTTTATATATGTGTGTTGGGAGGTTTTTTAGCATCAAGGCACTCAAAATGATCCCAAGGAAACACTCAACACCTTTGCAAGCAAGCAAATTAAAAACTGATTTTTAAATGCATCAAATTTCAAGTGATTGGCAGGTGTATGGCATTGATCTTTTTTCTGCTGTATGTTTTTGTTACACACAGGATATATATTTCTCAGTTGTCACCTGTATTATAGAGTAGTGGGCTCTCAAACCTTGTCCTCTAAACAGCCTCAAAGGACAATGATAAGAATTCAACTGACTACTGCCACATTGAAAGGAATTCTACAAATTTGGGCTTGTCACTTGAGCCAACATCACTTTGATGATGTTACCAGAGTAATTTAGGGAAAAAGAATATTCACATTGCCTATCATTTAATTTAAAATCAAAAAAGCCAGTCTTTTGGGAACCTTGAGCTCAGTGATAGCTCTTGCAGGACAGTGGCAGCAGAGCTATGGCCTGCAGCAACCAGTCCGTGTTAACACTTGAAGGCACGGAGGTATTTTGGGGTGAGAGAGATGGAGATGTGGCTGCAGCAGTCAGAGCTTTGCCACCATCCTCTCACTGCTGGGGATAGATACTCTCTCGACACAAGATGGCACCAGGGACCAGCCTCTCAGGGAAGCCTACCAAACCTTTTGCCTCATGGCCTGCAGCAAGCACAGGTGTTACAAATCTGTTCTTTTCTTCGAGTTACCAAAAATAGTTAGTGAAACATATTTTCAGATGAAAAAAATTTCTGTCTCGGCAATACTGCCAGCCCTGGTTGCGCTTGTGAGCACACTGGGCTGAGAAGGGCTCCTTGTTTTGCACCACAGCACTGGCTCTTCTCCTAAAGAAATGCTCTCAGAGGAAGTCCTGCCTCTTACAGCCTCTTTCAACACCAGTGTGAAAGCCTTTCCTTTTGCTCTAAACCACAAATTCTTAAGATATCCTTTTTTAGTCTTACAGACTTCCTAGCAAAGCAGGGATGTTATTTAGCTTTTCATGCCTAAAATTGAGGCTAGGATGTCTGATTTCCAGTGCAGAAGTTGGGAGTGTATTTTGCTTAAATATGTGCTGTAATGATTGTAATACTGACAAATGTGAGAATACACAACAGTGTATATATAATAAGACCTCGCTATAAAAATAATTTCTCTTTCTGTTACTGCCTTTAAGAAGTTAAATTAACTCAAAATGGATATTTGGATGTTCTAGCATGAAGGGCACACATATTTTTTTTTGGAAGCTTTGTCCATTATCACTGCTCTGTCTGTGAAAAAAAATCATGCACTGGGAAAAAAAAATGGACAGGTTCAACTTCTTAGCTGTTAAAATTCACTTCAGAAAGGATATTAAAAATCCATAGTTTCCCTAACTAATTTCTTCTATGTGAATAACTGTTGGAAACACTGACAAGGGAATGTAAACAAGGAGGATCACAGTTTAAAAATGGTCCCTTCATTAGTCCCTGACCTGCAGTCCAGGTGTGTTTGGGATCCCCATTTAGCTGTCTGGCAGTGTAACCTTGCTGCGGGGCTGTGCGCTCCACAGCAATCACGCAATTAAGTAGCAATGACTGGCAACACTATTGCTCAATTAGTCTCATATAGTATGTCAAGCTAGAAGATATTTCACAAATAGATCTTTCAGAGATACTTGCCTTGGCAAATTCACTTTAAGGCAAGACAGCATAAAAAGTACTTTTAACTGAAACGCATTATGCCACAGCATCCAATCTTGTTTTTCTGGTGGCTAAAAGCAACGGGTCAAAATCTGTGAGTTACACTGATAAAGACCATAGAAGTCGGTACATTTGGACAGATAAGACTGAGAGAAGCACTGAGCCCTGTCTCACAGTCAGTGTTTATAATAATCTGCAGACGCGGACCATGCAAGAAGGACTATCACCCTACTAGCAGCTTGTCATGAATTGTCATTTGAAATGATAACATAATTGTGCGCATGTACCATCATGAGGTGGCCTGAAGCCAGAGCCTGAAGCAGCCAGATGAGCTGTTAAAGGGAGGTGATGTCTTCCAAGTCTGAGCAGGTGGAAACAAGATACACATCTCACTCTCCCTAGCCCATAAACATGCTACTGCTTTTCTAGGTGCCCTTTGGGGCTCAACACTTGGGATGAAAAAAGACTTGGCTGTTCTGTCCTGAGTGTCAGACTGCTGGGACATTACAGGTTGCCATGATCTGAGCAACCACATGGCAAATTCACAAGGCATTCATGCAGCTCTGCTGGTAGACCAAAGATGTCCTGTGGCAGTGAAACAGAGCTGGGTTGGTGCAGTGACCCTTTATTGGGACCAGGTTCCTCTCTGCCCTAGTGTGCTGGCTCACTCCAGCTCTTTATTTCAATATCTTTGCTATCCTTTTCATTTATGCTCAAAATCTGGAGAGGTTGCAAGAGCAGATTGGAAACCTAGCACATCTTTATTTTTTTTAGGTAAAATAAGTAAGAGAGATGATTGTCCCAATTTTCTGAAAAGGTATAGGAAGTACATTTAGGACGGTGTTTTCTGGGAAACAACAGGAAGCATTGCCCAACTCTGTCACTCACTGTCCTACTAAGATGTTATAACTTTGCCATAATACCGTGGCAGACTCAAACTCATGCCCTCCTACTACCTGCTGACTATTGTCTTTCATCCCCTCTGTCCTTGCTCCTGTTACCATTGTGTGTGCTTCCCCTCTGTCCTTGCTCCTGTTACCATTGGGTGTGCTTCATTCCTAAGGGCTGAAAGTGGGCTCCTTTCTGTGAATGCCTCCTCTAATCTGTGTTGGAAACAAAACAGTGCAATGGTCTGTGGTTCGAAGACTACCTGGGCAAGTTCTGAGCCATGCCTGTCCTTGGCTGTGGGCTTGGCTTTATTTTCAGGTAAGCCCATCAAGATGATTGTTGTGCACTGAAACTAGTCCTATGTGTGGCACCTTGCTGCATTTTAGACTTCGTAATTCTAAGGAAGAGCTGATCAGGACTAGTTGCTCCATTTTAAGAGAAACAGGATTTTGAAGAGTCATGGTGAATACACAGAGACAGCTAGATGGAAGGCTGCAGTTGAAAAAAAGCTGTGCCAGAATATATGGAAAAAAAGACAAAAGGGAAATTTATCACAGAAAAAAAAAACAAAACCCAGAAGTTATAAATTAGCAGTTCAGAAGACAAATTCAAGAAGGAAAAAACCAGTGTTTATTATAGCCACTGAGAGAGACAAAATCTAATCAGGATGGGTTACTTGATGAGAGAACTTCCGATAAATATGGCATTTGGGAAAACTAATTAGATAATAAATTAAGAGATTGTATAATAGCAAATCAGGGCAAATATTCCTGTTGTCAGAATTACTGATGAATAATATCATAATAGAGGTTTTAAATCTTTCCTCAGCATATACATTTTCTAGCACTGTATATTTTCTAAATATACAGTCATATGACATCTATTTCTCTAATGTCTGTAAATAATGCCTTCATACATTTAAAGACCCTTTGGTAATCTAAAAGGACTGAGTTTGGCGTGCAGTGGAGTCTGAATTCCAATTTGCTAACTTTAGTGGGACCTGCATTTCAGCTACAATATGTGGTTAGCCTGCTTTTATGCAACTTTCTATACTTCGGAAAAGAGAGGTGTCATAACTTATTCATTGAACCCACCTAAATATTCCTCATTCACTCCTCAACTGTTTTGCATGTTCTGTGCTCTGTACAGGACAAATATAAAATCTGCACTTACATGAAGGAGAAGAATACGTAAGTAGAAATCACTTAAAGTACAAGCCAGCTCTATTTAAAACATTTACATTGATCTTTTGTGTTCACCAAATGACAGAAAAGTGGGGTCCAGAGCATGTCATGTGTCCATTTCCTTACTTTTACCAGTCTGACCTAATGGTCTTTTCAAAAACAAAGCACTTGAATTTGGTTTCTGGTACTCAAACTTTTCAAGACTCATTGAATGGTGGTTCACATAACAGTCATTGGTTGCCATCAGGTTCGCCAGTCTTTATCAATGGTATCTTATACCTTCAGGTAGGACCTAAAAATGACCTGTTCCATATTAGTAATACTAGAAACTTTAATGTTACACCTCAGATCCACAAGAAATTAAATACATACAGGAGTCAGTAAAATAATGGGCATATGCCAATTTCACCTGTGTTTTTGTCCTGAGTGTCATTTAAAACTATACACAAACACAAGGCAGACTACATAACTCGGCCATGCTGAGGGAGGTTGCCAAATAAGGGATGGGGGGCTTTATGTCATGTGTTTTTACACAATCAATTGAGCTCTGAGAACTTGATTAATTACTTTGACTTACAAACTGGAAATGAGGGAAAGTCACACGAGTTAGAGACAAATGCCACTACACCCCCAAGACAGCATGCAGCAGCCCTGTCTAGCTGAGAAAGTGTCCCAAAGTAGGTCAGAGTTGCTTGAAAAGCCCTTAGGAATGTCTAAAAATATAATGCCTAAGAACACTCTTTTCGCACCAAGAAAATAGAGAATGACTTTTGGGTGCAAGTACTCTTGTACCTAGTAGAAACCTGCAGCCCTTTTTCTGTAAGAGGTGTGTTTCTGTCATTACTACTGTGAGGAGGTACATCTGACTGTGGTAGGACTTATTAATCCATTTAAATTTTTTCTTTTCACCTTCAACTTTGCTCCCCTTGTTTCCTGGCCACAGCATTTGATCAGAGATTTATAGACAAATTAACACTACTGACAGCCATTCCCCTGCCAGCCTTGCTGTCATTAAGTAGCGGCTACTTGTCAAGAGTTCAGGAACAGAGACAACAGTGTGGTGGGACAGAGGGAAAAATAAATCAGTTCAGTGTTACCCTGCTAAAGTTGACCATCTGAGGTTCTAATGTGGGAGGGAGTGGAAAACAGTGCATGGTGCTGGTCTTAGAGAAATTGTTACATCAAGGGTTTGTCCAAAGAGGTTCTTACAGTTCATTTGAGCTTCCTCTTTGCCTGGCCTTCACTGCGTGAAGAGGCCCAGGTGAGACCCAGAGGCGGAACAGACCCACACGAGACAGTGCAATGCTGGATCCTATCAGAATATGGATGTTCTTTAAAATATCTGCTAAAGTACTTTGTGCAGATTCAGAAACAAAATATCTCAAAATTACCTCCTTCTTTTGGTGTTTACTCAGGTTAATTGCAGCTTGTTACTTTAACCAGCCAGCCTGCATTAACCAACCTGTTTTGCGCATATCAAATATGACCTAGGTCCCTCTAGGTTTAGACAGAAAGACCTAAAATATTTTTAATCTTCACTTAACTCAGAGGGAAGCTTGAGCTCGGCTCCTACCATCTCCTCCTTTCACCACACCATAACAATGCCTGAAAAGTTTGAGTTATTTCATGTAAGTTAGAAATGTGAATGTGTTACGAGTCAGCTTTGAATATGGCCTCGATTCCAAAAGGTGTTATCATCAAATCAAAATTATTCACACATGTCAAGTTAACATTTTATTTTTATTCCTTACTCAATTTTTGGCAAGCTTACAGGAGCTGTCAGTGTTTCAGTATTTTGAGAAGAATATTTTAATAAAACAGTGATGTGCTGAAAGGGGTTCACAAGAACTCACTAGAGGCCCTTGTTAAAATTCTGCCACCCTTCAAAAAATTATTCCCTTGCCTCTCAAGGAGTTCACCCCCTCTCTGGATACTGCTAAATCATTTCTGCCAGGGATGAGTTTCATCCCTTGGGGCTCATAAAGATACTTCTGAAGAGCAAATTGTTTGCCTTTGAAATAGACCAGATTGCATGAAATAGCAGACACTTTAAAAATAAATTCCTGGGGTAGCAACACTTCCCCGCTCCCCCCGCCCAAGCATCCGATCCGATCTCCACCACCCGTACCTCTCATTGTGTTATACTATCAAGTACTCAATCTATTTCTCAGGAACAAAGTATAAACAGTTCCAGCAAGTGCACTTAATATAACTTTTTTTGCCAAGTGGCATTGCCTTCCTGCTAGGCTGTGGTTATAGGAAAGCATTCATATTTAAAGGTAAAAAACCAAAAAAGCCAGGTTCTCCCCATGAGCACACAGGGCTGGAGTTTATTTCAGCTTAAAAGAGGAAATTTTTGTATGACTCTTTTCAAGTGTTTTAGCATATGACTGTAATAAAATAGAAGACCTATTTGGTGCTATTTTAAAAAATGCCGTACTTAAAAAGGGGAATTCTGGTAATCTTGCTAAAATGAGTTAATTCTTTATTTCCATTGCTTAATTTGATGTGATTGAATGTTTAAACTATGACTGTGTAGGCCTAGATGAGTTTGCCCTGGAAGAACTGGCGTGTCGGATACACCAGAACTTCTTTTTGAAATGCTGAATTGAGAGAAAATATCTGAGTAGAAATCTTCTTTCTACTGAATGCACTCTCGCCAATCACTGAAAAGTAGGGTCTTTTCAGTATAGGAGATGCATGATTCACATTTTCTTACCATACAAAAAAATTCTAAGATGATGCTCTTTGTTTTAAAACAGATGTAAAACCTTGCCTATGTCTTCCAAGTGTAAATTAATACTGTTGCATTTCATCAGCCAAAAGAAAACCTGGAAACTCTGAATGGCCCTTTTATTCCTCATTGGCTTGTTAATTCTGAAACTCACAGATGATTACTGAAATGGGAATATTATTAATGTCTTTCCCAGCAAAATTTAAATGACCCCTCTGACACATAGTCTAGCTTTGTTTGGATTGTTTCTTCCTGTGGCAATTGGAAGAAGAATATAGATCACCATTTAAAATGAATGGGCTATAAGACCCTACTATATTAGTATAAGATCTAACAAATATAGCAGCTATTTCCACTGCCGCATTCTTTGGTTTCACATCTAAAATATTCAATAAAATACCTTCTATTTTTCCAAAGCTGTTATAAAACTAAGCATACTGCTGACTTGAAAGGGTAAAATCCTATTTAGTGGAACATTGCTCCTGAGCAAGATTGAGGTTCACCAGCTACTGCTGTTCACTGCTTCACTGATGTTTGTCCTGCTTTTAGGGCCAGTGCTAGAAAATTGTACCAATGGGTGCTTGTGTGGTTTAGGTGATATGTTGTCACTGTATGAAAAATGAACCAACCAAGCAAGACGTTAGGAACCAATACTTAGAACCTGTCTCAAGAAAGTCTTGATTGCCTCTGCAGCTGTGATTATATTATAGTTTTACTGGTTTCTTAGCAAGGAGGAAGGCATGACTATGATCATCTGGCATTATTTGGGCAGACCACCAAGAAGGCTAGGCTGTACTCCTGCTTCTCATCCTCTGAAAGACTTTGGGGAAAATACTCAGCCTCCTTAAACCTTCCTTTTTTTCTCTCTCTTAATAACAGTAAGATACTTACCTCCTCCATGAAGTATTCACACATGAGTTTTGATGAAAAATGTTATCAGAAAGATTGGTACTATCAACATTTCAATGGCCTTGCAAGATGAAAAGTGGATGAACTAAGAAAATGAACATGCTCCTGAGTAGTTGACAGTCACAGTAACTTTTGCTGACTGGCAAATGATTAAAGCCTGGAATTTCTGGCTTATTCTGAAGATTCGAATTGTGTAATTACTGCCTTAGAAGAGTTAGAGTTGAAGGGAAATGTATGATGTATAAACACATATCAGAAGATGCAGCTTCATATGCAGTTTAGGGTAAGAGGGAAAAACTTTTCCATAGGAAAGTAATTGAATGTGCTGATACTCATAAACCCATAGGTCACGTAATTTTGTGGGGCAAAAACATTGAAAGATAATCTCTGCTGGTTTTGTACAAACCTTTTTGAGTATGTTGTTGTTAAGATTATCTTGGGAGCTGTAGCTGAAAGCCTGTATCTAGCACTTCTTGAATATAGAAGTCTGCAGTTGTATGCACAGCAGGATCCAGAGAAGTGCACGTTGCCTTGTAGGGGGGGAGAGTGGGCTGGTGCTCCTGCACCACATAGGGAAAAAAGTGTATTAGGCAGCAATACTTGTAAACTTACTTTTCAGTTGAACATTTGTCTTTTTTGTCTTCCACTACAATGACTAAGTCGATCTGTGGTTTTTACAAACAATTTTTTCAAGCACTAATTGTGATCTTGAATTAATCACTAGTTGCACTGATTTGGCAATGGTAACAGTAGATCTTGAAGTGTGAAAACTATTAGTACAAGATCCAAGCAGATCCTAGACAATTCCTGAAGTGCTGATTTCCATGAATTTAAGTACTGGAAATATTTGTGATGTATAATAGCCTGACACAGATCATTATCACTTGAAAACAAGTGCATCATGTCACCCTGGAGAGCAAACCATCCTTTCTGGGAGGAAGTGTAAGAGTAGGATTTGGGAAGAGGAGAATCTGCAGGTGTTGCAGACTAACCTGGTATGAGAATCAGGCAGGTCCTGACAGAGGATGTCTGAACACCCATTTGAACAGAATACTTAGCTATGTCAGAAAAAGCTGTTGAGAAAAAGAAGGGCCTGTGCCAAGGATCTCTACAACTTGGTGAGGGATTTCTAAGTCAGTTTGACTCTGCAGACGTGGTGGTTAAGGTGTGAAGTAGCTGTAGGAAATTCAGTCTTAAACAACAATTTGTGCTGCCAAAACACAGGAAGGGACTACAGTAGCCTTCAGCAGAGGTTGGTACTATAGTTTCTTCTTGAAGTAGAGGAAGAAACTATAAGGAAAGTGTCAAGTCATAATGGATTATTGTTTGCAAATTCTGGCTGTCCAAGAGGGCATAGTGGAGTAACTTAGAGATAAACAATTACTGTATAATTGAAAGGGTACATAGGAATCCTGGACTTAGAAGGGTTTAACTACAGTGCAAAAAGAGCATGGAGAAAAGACTGAGATGACACATGACAGAGTCACAGCTAAAATACTTGTCTTACTCTGCTGCAAGGGGAAGGTCCTTAGGCAAAGATCTTGTTTTCTTATCTGTACTGTGTGATGCTTTACTTTCTTCTCCTTTCTATTTATACCTAGAAATGCTTTCTTTTACATGCTTGAAGTAATTGATTTATTGTAACTGTAGTTTCTTCTAAAACTGTTCCTTTATGAAAGAGACTGCTAATTAAAAAAAAAAAAAAAGAGAGAGAGAGAAAAAAATAGAGAGAAAGACTAAGAAATCTGCAGTACTATGGATTATGTTACTATCTATGGCCCACCATTTCCAGATATACTTTATTCCAAGAAGAAGCAGCCTGTGTCCATGCTTTGCCTGTGCTAACTGAAAGAGCGGCCAGGAATGGCAGAGACAGTTGGGTTACCCTGCATAATTCCCAGTCCATTCATGGACTATGATGATTTAACTTTCCAAGAAAAAATATCTGAGAAATGTTTGAGGGACTTGATGTGTCATAAGTCATTAACTGTGGGGAAGACTGATCAGAATAGCCTCTCTTGTCTGTACACCACCCTCCAGCCCGACTGGCTCTACAGAGATGAGAGTGTGCAGACATGAAGTTACTATTCCAGTAGTTGGTCAAGAAGACCAACTTCAAGTTGGGCCAGCAGGTTGGTCAAGAAGACTTCTTTTAAACACTGATGAGGCATGCCCCTGTAGAGCCATAATTATATATGGTTGAAGAAAGAAATGACAAATACCAGGTAAAGAGATATTGCAAATGTAGCTGCAAGTGACTAGGAGGCTGTGTTGATGGGAGTACTTAGAGGTCAGGAACTGGAATCAGCATTAATCAATATATTGATTAGTGACATTGAGGATAAAATGAATTCCATACCATAGACAATATGCCTTAAAAAGAAGAGTAAATAGAGAAGATGGCAAATTAAAAATCCAAAAGGATATGAATGCTTTGAGGGCGGATCAAAAAGAGATGAAGTTTATGTAAAGAAATCAAGGCAAAACATCAGAAGAAGTATTTGAAGTTCCTTTTTGTTGTGAACATCAGAGAGTTTTGGTGGATTTTTGCACCATCTGTTCTTTCATTTTTTTGACACAAGACCACTCTTCGCCCTTGAGTACCCTGACATCACACATATAGAACAACAGGACAATAGGGTGCAATGGCATAATTTGAAGGTCTGGGTAGCCTAGATACCTTAGGGGTATGTAGGGATTTTTAGTCCCAGATCCATCCCACCTGACTCCAAGAACTTAATAGAAGTACCTAGATTAGGTATCCTGTTATAAAAGTAAGTAGGACGAATCCCAGCCTCACAGGTGACCATTAGAAGAGCATAGACAAGGTGACTTTCATCATCATCTTCTCTCTGAGCACCACTCTTGTCCCATCAGCCCTCTTGGAAGAACATGTTTTATAAGCAGGGAAAAATAAAAAAAGAAGGGTTCACACAGAAAACTGCGAGGAATGGGAGCACTGTCCCCATTTCATAATAAAAAATAAAGGCAATAGCACCAATTTCTTTTGTGATCCAAGTGTCCAAATGAATTGGATCATCAAAGGTTACACTGCATAACTGTTAAGCAGAATATGGTTTGAAAGAAATCAGTGTCTTGTAATAACTGTAAGGATAAAAGAGTCTAAAATATCCAACTATATATAATATCTATGAAATTAAGCTGCATAATGTAATGACATGTTATGCTACCATTAACACATTATAACTATGTAATTTGGAAGGCTAATTTTTTTTTTGTAAAACCACTTAACTACATAAAATTGAAAATAATGATTATTGTAACTACTTCCATTTTTTTGTCTTTGGAAGTTCAAAATTAAATATGCCATATACAGTTATTTTATGGTGATGTGTAATTTTATGAAATGGTCGTATAACATGTACAGTAATTATTGACATAAAAATCCTAAATACATAAATCATTGCATATAAAATCTGTTATAACACATTAACTTTACCAGCAGCCAAGGTAAGTCATTCAGCATCTCATTGACTTAACACCCAGAGTTGACCAAGGAACCCAGATGAGATGACAGGAAATTGCAAATCTCCGCTAAAATATAAAATAATAATATCAAGGAAGCCTTGGATCTGAAACTTCTCCTTTCTGTTTTCTTCTGACTTTCTAGTATTTCAGTTCTTTGAAGACAAGCATGGAAAAAAGTAAAACCTGACAGGTCACCCCAATGGCCCTCTTAGTCTAGTTGTAATGTATCTTGCAGTTGGGTTCCCATCACTCCTTTGGAGACTATTCAACTGCCTAACTCAGCTCATTTTCAGGAAATTTTTTTTTAATATTCAGTCTAATTTTTTCTCTATCGCTCTTGCTAATATGCTTTAAAAATTTAGACTGTTATCATTCTCCCCATATGTCTTACTTATGACTCTGTGAAATTATATGTATACATGTCTTCCAGCCTCATAACCATTTCTATTAGTCTTCTCGGAACCCTCTGTAAATTGTTGCTATCATTTAGAGAGGTCTCCTGCTCTGACTCATAAATCCACATATATTTCGGTGACTTTGGGGAAACCAACCTTTCCTGCAAATGAATCAAAATTATTAAAAGGAATATTTATTTCATGCCAGGATTATGTGAGAGGGAAAACTCAGGTGTCAAACCCTGAGCAAAAGTGTGAGCCTATGATAAATCATAGTTGATCAAAGAATATCAATTCTTGAATCTTTCTGAAAATGAATTTTCTTTCATTCTGAAGAAGTAAGAAATTATTTTTTTAAAGTCTTTCCTGTAGCTAAAAACATAGAGAGATAAAAGAATTATTTTGAAAGATAATCTATTCTGATAACACTCTGTTCTGAGTTTGTAATGCTATTGTATTTTTTGTTCAAATAAATCAAATAATCAAAACTATTTACAACAGTACAGTAATAGATTTTTATCAACACACTTTGAAGTTTTCCATTTGAAATTCTGAAAAAAATCTGTGCATTCACAGGGAAAATGTTTCACAGAAATTTTTTGATGAACTAATTTTTGAGGAGATAGAGCTATAAAAGCTCCATTCTCTCACGTATCTCCTTCACTGCACAGACTGAAAGATGATTGGCAATTTCAAAGCACTTTTAATTCTATTATAGAGTATATCCTCAGAGAATAGGGCTGATGCACTAATAGGCACAGAACACTTTACAGAAAAATACGGCAAAAGAGTTTATATGAGTTATCTCATGTGTGAGCTAGGCTTTGCAGTCTAACAAGACGGGTAGATTTTACATGTTCTTTGTAACCTAATGTTCCCAGGAAATAAAATGAGTTGTGTTAGATATGGACAACTTTGTTCGTCCTGGGAGTTTGGAAGAACAGAATAGGATAGAAGAAGAACAGAGAAGTAGGAACATTCCCACCTTCCCTGGACCTTGTCTGAAGGTGTGTTTTGCCAGAAACTCTGCCCAATCTCTTTTATGTGCCTGTTTTCTTTCCACTGAGTTAATCTGGTCTGTAAGCTGGACCTGACCACAGAGCAGATCTCTCTCAGGCTCATTCAGTGTGCAAGGCTGAATGATATAACAATGGTAGAGAACTCCCCAACAAGAGGGGGGGATAGTACCAAGCCAACATAACCAGTTCAGCATAATGAGGTCACTGTTTCTCACTGATCTGGGAGGCATTTGCAGTATGGGAGAAACATGAAGGATGAGAGCTCCATGCTGCAAGATTTCTTTAGCAGCCGAAGAGTATTTCTAGAAGCACTGGAGAACCCAGCATTTCCCCCTAGAAGAGGTTTTTTTGCTGCTTAGCAGCCTCTATTAGTACTTTTTTCTTCCATAAATCTAGTGACTCTCTCCAGCATTTTAAAGGATGCTTAGATTGCCTTACCAAGCACCATTCAGGTATTTACTAAGGCCAAGTAGCAAGAGAATATTAGATCTTTCATTAAATGCATTATGCATATTCAGAAAAATCTGGCCCAAGCAAGTTTAATAGCATTCTTAAACTTTTATACACCTGAACAATTCATTTCTTCACGCATTAAATTTACTCCCAACATTTATTTTTTCAATATTTCATAGTCAATATGTAAATTCAGCTTAAATGGTGGAAATCAGGAAAGTGTTTTGAATTGTTACATTCTTTTTTCAGCAAAGAAGTAGCAACTATTTTAAAATCTTCTAAGAATGGAAAGCCAAGGTGTTAGCTAAAAAAAAAAAAGAGGAAATTAAAAAAATTAAATTAAACATTTCTAAAGTATTGTCAGAAGGAGAACTCACTGAGTTGAAAATTAAAGCTCGTACTCAGAATGACTAGCCTACAAGTGGAGGTGAGTGTGCTTGTAATACTACTGTATTTTGATACTACGTTTTCCAAGTATTAGTCCTGAACGTCAATAGTGTGTTTTGTTTTCTCTATGCAGTGTGCACACTCAAGTTCCATTAATGTCACTGAGAATTTGTATCAACAGGAGACTATAGATCCCTGAGATACTTTTTCATAATGGTGAAGACTTAGTTGAAGAAACTATGGGAGATCAATACTGCACTGAGGACACATTTTCTTCCTAGGTGCAGCATACTAGAGGTTTGCTAATGTCAAAACTCAGAGAGGAAACAGAGGCAAACAAGAAGTGGCAATAGCAAATTACTTGGCTGGTTTGAATAGCTTTTCCCAATGACAATCTGGAGCATAATACAGGAAATTTATCACTGATTTCCATTGCTACGTTTTTGTATTTCTTTCAGAGTAATTGTGACATCCTACTGCTAACTGGCACTGTGATCTAGTGTCTGTTCTGCAAACCTGTCTCTTTGGCTAACAAAATATTAAGTGGCAGGGTAACCTCGAGAAAAGCCCAAAGGGAGCTAGCTAGATATGGTCATAATGCGCTATGTGAGCAGTTTGGAGTTGAAAGTTATCCTGCAGTAACTATTTCTTTCATACAGAATTTCTGCAAACAGAGTTAAGTAAATGTTTCATACCAGTATCCTGCTGGTTTTTGATTGTAGATAAAGATGTTGAGTGTCGTGCCTTTGAAATGTGGGCTCTAATTTATGCAATTTGCACTATTTTTAGTGTCAGGCAGCTGTTGTATTTTTTTTTCCCTCTTTGAATAAAGGACATTCAGGATTTTTTTTTTACAAGTTGTTAATTTTGGTTTACCATTTTTGTAATATCAAGCTAAGGATGCAGTATTATGTTATAGGAGGAATAAACTCGAAATCCTGGAGAGCAGTATGTGCTATAACAGCACTGTTTTCCTTATATCAAATCAAATAATAGTTATGGAGGGAAAACCTGCTTTTGAAACTTGCTACTTTCTTCCACAGACAGTGAGAGTTGCTACGGAGAGCAAGGTCATTGCAAAAAAAAATAAGCCAAACCAAACCAAAACAATAAGAAAAAGCCCCAAAATAAAAATGTGAGAAAAATCAATAAATACCTAAATTATTTAAGGACAAAATACAACGGGGTGTCTTGCTGTCATGCACCATACCCTGCATTGGAGAGCAGACAGGTGGATTGTCTCTAGCCGGAGCTGGGCTGGACACTCTCTCCAGCATGCTCATTAGCAGCTCTGTGCCTGGGCTCCCTGTTAGTAGAAAGGCAGGGATCACAGCAGGGAAGTTAGATCTCAGGCTTCTCACATTCCTGCTCTATCTTAGCAAAGCTTTGCAAAGCCTTTTCTGGCAGCTCATTAGTAGGTGCACTGATGCATAAGAGAAAGTCATTAGAAGTGTTTTTCAACATTGGCTTTTGATCAGGTGACTAGTAGCTTCGTAGAGACATTTACTTACATTGTTTTCTATAAGAGATTCTGTTGCTATATTGAGAATGACACACATATAAAATGTGGAAAACTAGCTTGACCTTTCTATGACAAAAGGAAAAAGGCTCCATTAGTTCCCTGAATCTTGTCTTTATATGGTCAACTATGACGTAATAGAAGACGGAATACTCACTCTTTTAGCTTTAATAATCTATGCCAAGTTCAACTATATAATTTGATTTAAGGTTACGACAAAAAGGACACTACTGTGAAAGAATACAGCTGGCGTGCCTTAAGATCTGTGATTTACTTTTAGCAATAAGGATTAGATACTTTCTTTTTGCATGTGGACTGGCATTTTTAGCATTTTAAGTCTAAATCTATCTGTAGGGCAAAGTAAAACGCACAGTAAAATTTTATCGGATCAGATAGAGTGGGCTGCTTAAGTGCCGTGAGTAGTATCTCTGCTGGAAGGATTCCTTGTTGCACAGGAATCATTTTACTAAACCCCATGAAAACTACGTAAGTTTAATTGGAAATAGTTGTAACAGAAAACTCTAACTACCATCTTGTTTTCTCTAACCTGCTTAAGTAGGCCGTAGAAGATGAAGTTGTGCACAGAAACCAAAGAAATTCGGTGTAAGAGTTATACTTCCATAACAAACTTGCTTCTTTTGTTACTGGCTCTTTCCAGAGGCTCAGTTGTTATGTAATATTGCACATCCCAGTGGGACAATACTTCTCTGATCCAAAATGCCTGTGGTGACTGTCTAGTGCCTTTGCTCTGCAGCAAAATCTCATGTTAAGCACATGCTATGATGTGCAACCAAACAAGAGGAGGTAAAATGGCTTTTGTAAAAGTTTACTGAAACAAAATACATCAGCTTAATCAGGCCTGCTTCTGGCTATGTACGGACATGACATGCCAATTACATAAAGTTCCAGCTCAGCTAAGACTCCTGCTGACTAATTCAGTGTTGATTGTTTTCCGCTACATGGCTTTGAGTGCTTGTTAAGGCTGAGGAAAAAAAGGGAGAGGGGCAACAATTGTAGGAATTCTTTGCTTCCATCAGACTGTCTTATGATTGCCAGCAATTAGTTAAGCTCCTTGGCAGTAAAATGACAAGATGGGACTTGACCAAATACAATGTGTGGAGCACATAGGCATCTGCCCCAGCTGAAAGACATTACAATGTTTGTTAACCTTAAGGGTCATTCCTGATTCACTTCTGCAGACAGAAAACAAGATTTATATAACACAGATCAATACAGCCCTAAGACTTTCGCCATTGAGGATGCTAGATTGAGGCACTTCTCTTTATCAGTTTACCATGACACTAATGTATTTTGCCTGTTTTGCCTGGGCAGTGATGAATCTGTTGGCAAGAGAAAACAAATAAGTTCTGTTGTTGAGAGACATGTTGTCTATGATTTGTCTCAGCAGACATGCCAACTTGCTGGCCAATTCATTTCCTATTTAATTTAAGTGGCATATCTGTCTTCCCCTTTCTGGTATGTCTTTTGTCTGCTGCACACCCATACTGGCATGGCAAGAGGCGCCTGCAGTAGATCTTTTCAGGTAAGACTGATATATCCAAGGCAGAAGCAAAGTAAAGAATCAGAATCCCTTACTCTTAGTATGGGATTTTTTGTAAATGATACTTTCTTCTCTATTTGCACTCTGAGGAAATCACTTTAATCAACTATTTCAGACAGATCATAGGGATTTATTTTGCATACTCATAACCAAGTACCCTTTGAAAATACACCTTGTAATATGCTGTAATGATGGGAGGTATATGATACAGCAAAAGTTAGCAATTTTTTTCTATTTGCAAGAGCGACTTTTTAAAGATGTTATTTGCCTGGAAAATAAGATACGCATTTAGGGTAGTCTTTACTGCGCAGAGAGAAGCTGGGTGCCTAAAAGCTGCAAATGAGTTCTGTTGGTTGTGAGACCAAATATTGTCTGCACCAGAAAATCCTTTCTCTTGCTTCAGAATGACAAAGGCAATTCTGAAGCTGTTATTTCCTGTCTGTCCCAGGTTTGTCATTCCTTCGTTAAAGCAATTAGTTAAACAGGCAGCTCATTGCTTCTGGAAACAGGGCAATATATAACTTATAAATAATATGTTAAAAAAAAATTATANGAGCATTTCCCTTAAGAGGCCCTACATCTGGAGGGGTGGGAGCTTGTATCAGAGAGGGCCTTCTCAGCTGAATCCCCTTCAGCCCTGGAATTTTCTTCCCCAGTTTGTTAACCTCTAGGGCAGGGTGCAGAGCCCATGTGCTCATTCAGGGCCAGATCCTGCCAGTCTTATTTATTTTGAGTGGTAGCATACTCCAAAGGCAGTTAGATCAACTCCAATGGGACCATATGGTTCTACTCAATGCAAGAAACAGTGGCAGAATCAGGGCCTTGGGCTTTTTCCAAAAATGTGTTAGATGTAACAGATAGGCATTTTGTTTTGAGAACAATAATCTTCTTATAACTCTATCCTTGTTATTGTTGTGGTAATGGATTTTAGTAATTTTCAGTGCATGTAAGGTAACCTTTTTTTGATTCCAGAGACAATGGCTGTGGGTACAAGTCTTCATAAACTGAATGACAAAATAAATAGAATACTTAAAATGATAAAAAATGGAGGGAGAGGAAAGACAACCAATATTCAAGTGGTTCAAGCCTGACAACTTTTGCTAGCAGGTTTATCACATATTACCAAGTACAGTCTATCTACATCAGCATGTCCATTGCCCACCTACCACTGCAGTTCTGCAAGTTTCTGATTTACAGGATCATACTCTAGATGAAGAAAAACTTCACTGAAGAGAGGAAAGCATGGTAACGTAAAACTGTCAAACAGTACCATCATTTAGCAAGGACAGAATTCAAGCAGTGGAATAGTTAACACAAACCACACTTCTCAAATGTGTCAGCTAAATATCTGTGGCAGAACACATTAATTATAGCAGTCAGTTTACCTTTATCCTTCACAACATTTCTGATTAAAATTTCACACATTACAATGATATATGTCTTTTCTACAAGCTATGAAATCTACTCAACGTCAATAAGTTCTTATTTTGTTATTGAAAGAGTTGATGTATGTATTAAAAAAAAAGAGACTTTTGATCCCTGCCAGTGAAATCAAAAACTTAACTTCTGTTTTGGATATAGTCATGCTACCTGCATGTATTATGTGCCTGTGCAAAGCAATCATTAGCAGCATTTGATAAAAAGGAATAAAAAAAGTCCCTAACTTTGCTGCCAATAGAGGGTATGTGGTTTCAAATTTTATATTTGCTGAGCTTAATTAAGCCATAGATTATGTTTTGAAAGGTATGTTCAATTAACTGAATCCCTCATGAGGAATTATATACAGGAAGAGATAATCACAACATTTATCTGGTTTACAAATGTATATGCTTAGGTTAAAAATGTTCTGGTTTTTTATTCCACAGAGATATAAAGATTGATAGAAAAATAATGTAAACCAATAATTGCAAATAGTTACACAGTAATGTGCATAAAAAATTCCAATTATATTCATTATTAAGCATATAAAACTATTTTTATTGGTAGATAATTACTGATGAAAATCTCTTATTTAACATTTTATTTGCATCTAATTCAGGAATTCATATTTTAAATAAAGTTGCATGTTTACAACAAGGAGATCCACTGAGGCACATAAAGTATCTAAATCACTCTACAGAAATGTATCTCAGTGGAAAGAGGAGATGCAGAGTGTAGGTCCAGCGTAAACCTTTGTAATTAAAGCATAAGCAGAGATTGAATTTGGTTCATGTGTATTCTCAAAGACAGCCGGATAAGCCTAAAAATACATTAAGCCAATCCAAAGGCAAATACATGCTGTGATGCGCTGGTAATCTCCTGCGTCGTCATGTACTTGTTGAAAATGAGCGTGTGATTCCATGTGTAATAAGAGAAGTTTGACAAGGGAGCAAAATCATGCACTGTCAAAACAAGTGTCTGGACTTTGCCTACACATATATTTTTTGTTAATATACTTGGTTCCAAAGTGACATTTATTTGGTAGGGCAGCACCACTCTTCCCTGACAATGCATTGACTATTTTGATTTCACTGAGAATAGTTTTGACTGCGAACATTTTCTTTCACTGAGACCGTTGCTCACTGACACAAATGAGATCTGATAGCCAAGGCAGGCTCTTGACTTGGCAACAAGCCACTGGCTTGATTGTTGGAAGGATAGAGCAAAATGTTACAGAAGCAGTCCCATAGGGAGTAATCCCTCTCCTCTCAATGGCACTCTCTGAGGAGTGACTGTGGGTGCCCATCTCTGGCACGTCCCTCCCCTGCTGGCTGGGCAGCAAAGGGAAATGCTGGGCTTGGGCTGTGCCCCACTCTGGGGGAACACCTCCAGACACAATGTTAGGACATAGCACAGCACTGCTGGAAGGGAAGATGGTACCTACCATCTAAAGAAAAATGCAGAGTTTGAGGGGACTCACTTTGTGGAATTTTTAGGTTGGAGACCCTCATTGGGGTTAGTGTCTAAGACCACATAAGAACATATTTCAGCATGAATATCTACATTACTGCATTATAGGCAAGGCTGAACCCGAACAGCAGTCTAGTCCAGTGCTGTACCTATGCTACTGTAATACAAAATTTATGTGTTACAAGACAAAAGAAGTAATTTAAAACAAGCTCTAATGTTGTGTAAAGGTAGCTTGGAGATGCAACAGGATCATGTCCCAGTCAGAGACTGGTTATTACTCTATTTTCCATTGAGTTTCATGGTCTGCAAAGTGAGGAAATAAAGGCCAAACCTTTGCCAGAAGAGCTGGAGAATGCCCTGGTCTAGTAATTACCAATATAGTGACTCCATCTCAGTCTCAAGGGCAGCCAAAGTGCTATTCAGCTGATAAATAAGCAAGGTAGTTCTTAATCTTGCTGAAAGATAAAATGTTGCTGTCCTCTGTTCTACTATTGTCTGTACTCACTGATTGCTTCCAAGAAAATGCACAGGTTTTTGAAAGCACTTTAAGACTTTCATTTATAATGAGCTGAAGAAGGCCAATGAGATAAACTCTCTGATACAAATGATTCTTAAATAAAAAATAGTTTGGGTAGAGTTCTTCATTCAGATGTCCTGGGAGTAATGTGTCCAAAGTAAACACCCTAAAGACCTGCCTTCTATTAAGTTCACAGTCTATATTATTATCTCACTATACGGCATTGGTGTTCTAAGTGCGTCTGTGTTTCAATTAGGAATTTCATGGTACTAATTAATAAAGAGTCTAGCTATAGAGTGATCCTCTGTTTCCTCATCTAATCAAGCCCAACTGACTGAATGAGTTGCTTTTGAGTTTTGCTGGATAAACCAATGTATGTTAAAACCTCTGCTTATGTGAGCTTATAAATAACAGTACTAGAGGAAAAAGTTGATGATACTTGGCTGTATCAGCATACAAAACGAATATAAGAACTTCTTTTTTGTCTCATCACAATGGAAGACATTTCCTGACAGGCAAATGAAGTTATAGCATCACAACTCTACCCAGTGGATGTTGTCATAAGGTGAGCTTCCTAAAGAGACTAAAATTTCATTCAAAAGGATGAATACTTTATGATGATAATAATTTTTCCACAATAAGTATCTCTGTACATTCCTGACACTGACCTTGAGAGTCCACAAAAGTTGGAGATAATCTGAACTAATTTTAAAGAGGAATATAGTTTCATCTCTCTGTAAGTGCTACCCTTACCAAATGCTTTACACAACCCCTGGTGATAGGAGTCCTAAATATTAGCTGCTCTTGCACACCAGCATGACATCATCCAAACTTTCAAGACCTATTTAAACTTAGCAACAATCCCTGCATTTTCAACATGCAAAACACATTGGTCAGGGGATTTTAAAACAATCATTGTAATTGTGAAATTTTAAAGCTCTGAGGGAACGTTTGGAGCACCAATGTGGTGGGCTGTTTTGGGGACTCCCCTTCTGGTGTCCCTTCAGGGAGGATCCCCCTCCCAAAACCCCTGACCCCTCCAGTGTCTCTGCAATGTACCACGGAGCAGGAGTAGAGTTCAAAACTGGACCCGCTGTGTTCATGTTTTGAACACCATTTATGTTTATCTCATTTCAGAGTGCATGTATTTATTTTTACAAGAGAAGATAATCATGAAATAGAGGTGTGAAAATTTAGATAGCAGCTAATTAGTTTTAGTCAGACTGTTACAGAGCATAATGGATTTTCAGCTTTCTCTATTCTTTATCCCCTGAATTCAGGCAATTATTTAGCTGTGCTGGAAGAAAAAGTTATTGGTCACAATTTCACAACATAGAATGCATGCGTAAGACCACACCAATTAATTGAATTTATATAATAATGTTTCTTCAATTTTAATTAGATTGAGCTATATTGTGGCCATATTGAATTAACTTAAGCAGTGGCTTCTCAGTTTTATTGTTTTATTGCAGTGTATACATTGCTGTGTATTTCCCCCAATTCTTACAAAAAAAGGAAAATATGCCTCATGCTCCAGATAGCTTATAATAAAATCAAAAGGCCAGGTTGATTTTGGTTTAATATGTATGATGGCAAAGGGAAATGTGGAAATAATATTTGGTATCCTGCCTACTGGGTTAAGCTGGAGAATGGAGAAACAGCCCCTAAATTCTCCATCCCACTGAAAAAAGACTCTGTGCAGCTCAGTTACTACAGATGCAGCACTGCCCCTTTTCTATTTATACTGATCAGTGGAGATACATAAAAGCTTCCCCCCAGGTCTTCTCTGTGTCACTTCTATCTCCTGCCTCCCAGCACAGGATTCCTCTGACACTGCTACCTAAAGTGTACTTAGAGCAACTGCCTAAATGTTATAAGTCTTACTCTAATCTGGGAAAACCCTGGGCAGGAACAGAGTTTCTGCAGATCTACTATGCAGGTTTCTCGTCATGCAGGTGCCAGGGTGGATTATGGCATAGTGAATAATAGGAGTCCAATTTGAAAGTAATTCTGTCCAAAGAATAACATACCCTAGCATATTTGTGTGTTCTGTGAAACAGTTTTTTATTCTCCATTTAAATTTGGAATATTGCTGTATGCACTCTTCTTCTTCAGCCAGTAAAAAAATTAAGGTCTACCTTTCTTAACTCTTACTCAGAGCTCTGATTTTAATGGGAAAAAGATCTATTGCAATCTGTTATGTTGATTAGATTTACTGTCAAGGCAACTAAAGTGCACAATTGTTTATTTGTTTGTTCTTTCAGTGTAAACATTGACTGGGTTGTTAGCTCTGTTTCTTATTAAGGTTTCCCAGCAAGTCCCTTTCTAAAACTCTGTTTCCCAAGTGTTTGCCAAATTTGAACCATCTGAAGTGCATTTAGCTATGACAACATCTCAGAAGATTTGGATGTTTCAATAACATTGTTAGGAAAGAAAAACAAAAAAGAACAAAATTGCTGGTGAAATCTGGCAAGTTCCTTTCCTAGCAGATCCATCAACCTCGTATTTCAGAATAGCAACTTGAAATTTGGCAGGGAGGCAGCCTTCCCTATCCCTGTGAAAATCTGGCCGTGCTGTAAGCCTCGAAGAGTTACAGTGGCACATGGTGGGAGACTTCTTCCATTTTAGCAGCTGAAAGTCCTGGAGGGTCCTGTCACACTGCGGCCGCCCCTGTGTCCGTGCCCGACCGCGGGAAGGCAATTCCCGGTACGGGGAGCTGGGCTGGGCACGGGAGCTGACAGCAATGAGCCTGTCAGTGCCGTGTTCACACACCATGACATGCAGTGCTGAGTGGCACCCGGGCAGCATGGAGGAAGCTGTCTAATTAAAATTCAAAGGTAACAAAGCCAAACCAGAGAAGGAAATAAAGCATGAGACTGGTACAAGGAAGCTGGTGAAACTGGAAGAGACTGGACAAGGAAATTATGTTCACTGTTGGTGATTTAGATTTAATTAGCTGATTCCCCCCCTCCAATTCCAATTCCCAGCACCTCCTGTCAGTTATAAAAACAAGTCCATTTGGTTCATTAAAAATGTGTGTTTCTGTACATTGAGGCATTTGGGAGTTCTTAGAATAAAAGATCATGGAGAATATATTTTGAATTTTTAATAATGAGATCCCTTTCAACATGTTCAGTGATGGACTGAAATTGTTCTAAAGTTGAAATTAAATGAGAAGGCAGGGGGGCTGCAATTTGTATCCTACTTAGCTACCATTACTTCACCCAAGAAACATATTTCAGTTACTACAGTATTTCAGAAATTATTAATGCTCTTTACCAATTTAGTGTAAGGCATGAATTGTCTTTATTTCTGAGAGGAATTTCTGTTTCTTTGATAAACACAGCCTTTCCTGCCTTTCAGATATATGAAAAATAGACTTTAATTTTCCATGGGTTGTTCTGCAAAACACCTGGGGTTGGCTCTTCAAACAAAAAGAAAGCACCTTAAAATGGCACATATTTAGTTAGTTTAAAATCATGCTACAGCATATCATTCAGATTCACTAATTTCAGCCTGATTTAACAGTGCTTGAATAACATGAATTTCACTTCAACTTAATTAAACAGAGGCATAAGCATTTCAGGAATGATTTTGATGGAGTCTGGACACTTGAAACCTCATTGTAATCTTACACACAAATGAGCATGCAAAATGTCACTTGAAAGGCAGAGATTTAGATACCTAAGTTGTAGAGGCAATTATCCATTTGTGTACATCAGTGCTGTGTTTAAGAATACAAAATATTTGTGTGTATTCACTGACGACCCATTGGGAGAAAAGAGCTCTTCAAAGTAGTTTTCAAGCCTTTATTTAAAATGTAGAACAATGAATTTAAAACTCAGGATTTTGAAATGCCGATAGCAGAAGATCAACATTTTCTATTAGTTAAATAGGACAAAAGGAATCAGAAAATCAGAGGGCAGCATTGTGTGTATGTTTGCATGATTAACTTATTTATTCAGTTTGAAATAAAGAGGGGAAAATATCAGTATCAGAAAATACGCTGAATTTCTTTGTAAAGAAGTTTTTACCATATGATTTTCTAAGCTCATGATGGCTCTTTAGTTTCATTTTACTGGTGCCATCATTACAGCTGGAGGAGATAAAAATGAAACTAGTTTCTATTATAAATAGAGCTATTTTTGCAAATACAGTCCCCCCAGCCACACTTTCAGCTGCATCTGGGGAAGATGTGACACGATAGCACTGGGACAGTGTCAAACTCAGTTGTGTTACAGACATTTGAATATTACACTGGCTTTTCCCACATATTACCATGTAGCACTGCCTCTGTTACCTGGACCAGAAATACTTTGTTTCATTAGATCCCAATCCTGTAAGACAGCCCTGTCATTTTAATTTGTCACTCTTTGTATACTGCATCGCACAGGAGCCTCGTTGCCCCAGCCGAGTGCCACAGGCTACTGCTCAGAAGAGAAACCTGTCATGGGGGGTAGCAAAGGTAAACACCACAAAACAGGAAGTTTATGGCTGAAATCCCTACCCAGGGCTCCATGCCCACAGGCTTCACAGGTGGTGTAACCACCTATGGCTGAATTGGGAAGATCCATTATTTCAGCTGAGAGGGAGGCATATGTCTCTCACTATCCCCTACCACCACCATGGTCCCTGTGCAGCCATGTCACCCACAGGAGGTAGCAGGAGGGGAATGAGGATGAAATTACTGGTGGTAGCAAGAGAAGTTGTGATTGACATGATGCCTGAAAATAGCTCCAGAAACTCTGTACTAGAGTTGACAGGAGAAAAAAAAAAAAAAAAAAAAAAAAAGAAAAGTCTGGGAGAAAAAACCAGACAGACTAGGGATGATCACACATCTCTGAAACAACCAAGTGATCCCAGAACACTGGAGGCAGGAGCTCCAAGCCCTTCTCCAAAGAGGGTGCCAGCACAAAACAAACACAACCATGGCTCTTTCAGGTTTTTTGGTGTTACTCTGAACAGTATGATGAACCTTCCTTGAAGAGTGTCAAGAAAGGAAAATTTCATAGCATGTTTACTTCTTAAAAACTGAGAGGGTGAAACACATATCTCCTTTCCCTGATGAGGATTTTTGGCTTACCCTTTGGTTCACCCCCACTGAAGCAATTAATCAAAAGAAATGAGGCAGTAAACATCTGATTTTAGCTGGCTTCAGACTGCAGCATACTAACTGTCTTCAGGAATTCCATTTACCACATGTGCAGGGCACACTGCGGGTTGTACTCCAATATCTTTACTCCTGGGCAGTATTTTGAAGTATGTGTTATTGGTAAACTACTGATTAGAAATAGGAATAGCTTATCCTTGCTTTTATTAGTTAGGATTTGTGGAACATCTATGTAGCTATGCAGATGTAATGAAATTCAAGGTGGTGTCATCAATTACCATCTGTACCAAGCCTCCCTTTACATTTTGTGAGAGGAAGGCCATCCTGTAAACAGATGTAAATCAAAGAATCAAAGTGAAAACACCTCAAACCTAGGGATTAGTAAGTCCTTTATTGTAAAAGTTGTGAATTTACTGTGAACCATAAAAGAGACCCAAATCTTAGGGATACAAAAGCAGACATATTCCAATGGATAAACCAAAGCACCATATCAAAGGCAATGTATAACACAAATTTGGAAAGATGAAACTTAGAGGGAAAAGACGTTCTATTTAGGAGACATTCCAAAGAACTGGAGACAGGATTTTCTGTGAAAAATGTAAAAGAGCTATGCTAGTTAGGCATGGCTGTGTAATTGTGGGACTATTTGGCTTGATTTGACTAAAACTCTTCATAGCTAAAGTGTGCAGGTGGGATTTCTGCCTGCCTGTCTTCAAATCACAGTTTGTATGTCAGATGGTACTCTCAGAGCAATGTAAGCAGAAGATAGCTACAAAGTGCCCACACCTACAATGTCTTCAGCTGTCAGAGAGCTGATCTCGGCCTTCTGAGAAGAACTACGACATGAGCACAGGGAATTTTCTCTTTCCTGTTCACAGGTGGTTTGGCTTTATTAGATACTCATCCTAGAAAAGAAAAGGGGAAAAAACAAGCGGCATCAAACAAACAAGAATCTTTATTTCTTCTCTGAAATTGATCCCTGGACTTTTGCTATAAGCTTTGTCCTCCAGAAGAGCCTTCACATCTATAGAGCAGTTAATAAGACCTCCCTGCTAATATGACTTCGAAATTATTGAAGAGCATTTCTGTGCAAGGTTTAAGAGCTTGGTATAAGGATGACTCAGCAGTGTCCTTATGCAGATTCCTAGGATCACTGTCCTTTTACAGCAACTAATTATAGAAAAGTTTCTGAGATATACTGAATGCTTAGGAATTTTTAGTATCCATCCAAAATGGTAATTTGGCAAATTTTGCCAAGCTATTATTTAAAGCATTAGGAAAGACATGAAAATTAGTGAGGAACTGGTGAACAACAAGTTTGGGAAGGGCTTAAGTAGATGTGGAAATGAGAACTTCAACTCCCATTTTACAAATGGGGGAAAAGAAACAAATACTTTCAGTGATTTCACTGAGGTGACAAACGAAGTCACTAGCAGGATGAAGATTTGTAGCCAGGGGGAATTTGACATGAAATGATATTTCATTTCAGTAGGAATTAGCTAATCAATTAGCACACCCCATGGCCCCTGTGCCACACCATGGCTGTGGACACCATGGCCATGGCAGCCTGTCTGCTGCTGCCAACCCATTGCAGCATCGGCCACCTTATGTCCCAGGGAAATGTGATGTGCTGGTTGACATCTGTAAAGCTTTACCCTAACAAGAAAGGCACTGGGCTATTTGGCATCCCAGTAAAACCAAGTTCCTGAAGTCAGGATACAGGGAACCTACATCATCAGCTAGTCCACCTGCACAGGGATCTATGTAAAAATCTAGTTCAAATCCACTCCAAATCAGGAGCTCCAAGAGGAGACTGAGTGAAGCTGTCCAAGGATTCAGTAGTTCATCTGTCCTTCCAGGGTGTGCCATGGTGTCCACAGTACGCCATGGTGTCTGTAGGGGCCACAGTGGGCCACAGACTGCACACAGCTCTGTGCACCTTCCAGAGTCAGTACCCAGCCTGGACCCACTGCTCCTCCTCCAGGACCTCTTCTGCACATCCCACCTCTCTGGCTCCCCTGTAATTGCATTATTGATGGAGCCATTCTGAACTGCACCATTCCTCTGCCCTGAGTGCACGACATGCTGCTGACACCAGCTCTCACTTAATTCTTTTGCAAATGTCTTCCCAGTGCTTGGAGGATTTTCTTCAGCTGGCTTAGTTTGCTTTTTAACTCTGGCAGCAAAATCTAAAAGACAGAAAAGAAACACCTTCTTTCAAAAAGGTTGACTGCATCCCACCTCCCTTTCCCACAGATCCATGCCCCTTTCCCATGCTGCTCTGTGGCCAGAGGGGTTCTCTGCTCCCTGCACCCAGCTCTCAGCAGCAGCCTGAGCAGGGCTGACTGCGACTGACACATCCCTCCTGAGTCATGTCCTTCAGGCTCTGGATATAAATATCCCTACCAAAGGTTTAATAACTACTCTACTGAGAGGAAGCAAAATAAATGCCCCAATTTTCATATCCATCATCCTTATCCAATGTCTGTTTGAAAAGCGGACCAAGAGCTGTCCTGAACACCTTCTGGGTTTCCATCTCTATTTGCCTCTCTTATATTTCATGCTCTATAATTATTAGGCATTGATGCTGCTTATTTTTTTTTTCCAGCTGAGAAGTATATTATATAATTATAATAAGCATGTTAAAATATTAAATGATTATGTTTGTTTGTACACCTATGAAAGACTCTGTAATGGGATTAGGCTGAATCCCTAAAGAGTCATTAACTTGCACTATATTGAAATATTTATTATTGTGGCATATGTAATGGATAATATTTGTTTACATTTTTAATTACTCACATTTTCAGCCAAGAAAATCTCCAAGGATAATGTCTCATTTACAAGTGTCCTGGCAAAAGACAGCATAATGTAATCACACATTACCAACAATTCCATGACAACCATGCATTGGTTCAAATATGAATTTCAAGAAAACACATAATTATGGTAAACAATAAAAAAATGATGACACTGTGTATAAAAAAACAAGAAAAACTTAAATTAACCAAACTTTTCTCTAGCTGCTGTGGATATCGAGCTTGTTCCATGGCCCAGTGAAGTCAAAAGAAAAAAATTCCATTTTCATTCACAGTGTCCAAGCTGACACCACAAAAATAATGTAGCAAATAAGTGGCAATTCATACCTTCAAAATTTCCCTATGTATTGAGTTGTATGATTAGGGTGGGGAATTTTTTTTTCACAGAAAGTGAATAACTAAATAAAAGGAAAGAAAATTTAATTGTAAACCTCCAATTTTCCAAAGTTTCTTCAGGAACTTGCAGTAAAGTCTGCTTGGATGATAACCTCTCCTTATCAGAATCAGCCAAGGGATGAGCTATATGAGCCCTGAGACTTAGATCAACCATGATGTATTTTTGGTGAGATTCTCAGTAATATGCTTCACAGAGCTTAATGTCAGTTAGAAAATTGACCCAGCAGTAGTGAATGACCCATTGTCTCAATTCTTGTTCATTGCAATTCCAATTTGTATATTTTCAACATTCTTCAAGCAGACTTTTTGCAATAATCTGTAGAAAAAAACCCCTTTGGGTTATTATATAGAAAATAATTATTTCTGGTTTTTATGGAGATCAATAGTGAAACAGAGAGTTTCTTCCTAAAAATAGTAAGAATACATGCCTTTTAGTAGAAGTATCATGAGGAATAGAATTTTGGAAAACATCTGCAAGGGAGCTGGGCAAAATCTTAATTTCTTTTTGGTAGTTCTTTCTAGACTTTGTAGAAGATTCAGTCCCATTTATATTATTCTACTTGAGGAGTGGTGCTACGTGACAATAAGACAGTTTCTGAATACTGTGTTAAACACACAGCCATAAACAAGAAGGTAATCTATATATTTGACCTTTGCAAAGATCTGTTTGGGCAGTAGAAGCCCTTAAATTTTTCTCATGGCATCATCAGAAATTAGAAAATTTCAGCCTACCAAACAAAAAATTGGTAGCTATTCAAAATATTTTCAATTCTTCATGCAACAGAGATTTTCTGATTCCTCATAATGGCTTTCTTTGCAGCTAAACCCCATAATATTTGATTGAAAATGCTTTTGCTGTCCTTTAAACATTTCATAGGTTGGCAGTCTTCTGTGAAAGTTCCATTTCAGTCATTGGAACAGACTTCCCAGGGAAGTGAATGAGTCACCATCCCATTTTTAATTCCTGTGGCAAGATGTACCTTGTTATTCATCTGGACTACCAAACCAGTCAGTTATTTAGCATTTTTATAATGTATTTTCGGTCTTTACATAGGGATGTGGACCTGGGTAACTGAAATATCCTTGCAGGAAACCCTTTCTTCCTTAACTGGTAGCAGTTTTTGAAATAAAACAGCCTAGCAGAGCAAAACACAAAGCATTCCTGTCATTGTTTCAATAAAAAGATCCATGCACCAAGTTTTTATCACAGTGGCTGTAGTGGAAGGAGTATATGCCATGCTACTTAATATCTTTGAAACCATACTCATGACTTTAAAAAATGTGTAAATCTCTCTCTAATTAATTGTAACGGAGTTTAGTTTGCCCATTGAGAGGAGCATAAACCCTTTAATTGCTACATTCTAGAAGTCTCTGAGTCCCCAGCCAGCGATAACCATTTGATGTGTATCACGTCAAATGCAATGCTTCAAAATTAGTTTGATTAAAAATACATAAAGTTAATGAATTGTCAAATGCCCAATGTTCTTTAGAAGGCACAGTTTTTAAAAGATGTCTATTTTAATCTTCATAATATAACTGTCTCTGGTATTTCTGTCATTTGGTAATGCTTCCAGACACATTCATGGTGGTCATCTTTGATCATATAAATTCAAGAGATTCCAAGGCTTTTTCTATTTGCATAAAAAACAAAGAAAGCATTGTCAGAAATCCCCAAATATGCATTTTGAATCAAGTTTCACCTAAGTGCTATACAAAGACTCAGTGTCTTGATGCTAATTTATTGAAAATGCCTTGGCCTTTAGGAATTTCCCATTGGCACTTAGTAGAGCTGAGCTCAAAGTGGCAACGGCAAAAAGCAGCCATCGAAACTGTGTTCATGCTGACATCTAAGCCCTAGTGCTCAATTTATGAGTGCCTTGAAACAAAATACCGTAGAAGGAAAAACAAAGCATAAATACTTTAGCTTGAAAGATTTCAAGATTTTGCTTGAAAGGGGTAGAGGGGAATACAAGTTTGGGGTTGTTTTAGTGAAATCTAATGTACTAAAGACTTAGCACCAAAAAAGGATTTAACGATAGATGTAAAAGTTTTGATGTTTAATGCACAGCTCTGAAGTGAGTGTTTTATATGTATAATTTTTGCATATACATAACCATATTTAGATTTCGACATATGGTCTGTAAATAACATATGTAAGCTGGATCGTTGAGTGAGATGATTTTTTTCCTGCTGAATGTACGTGTTTATTTTATGAGCAGAGACGTGAAAAGTTCATTCACGTCAAAATGTGTTGCTAAGCATAAACATGCTGCTTCACTTTAGGCAGGATCAGGAAAGACCCTGGGTGTGTAATCTGTGAATTGACTCTATGCTGATGTTGCCCAGGTTTTGTATTACTAAACTATGGCTCACAACAACAACAAAAATTTAACCTTTAAATAGAGGCACCAAAATAATTTAAAACAGATTGGAGGGTTTAAAGGGCTCCAAGAATAAGCAGCTCATATTTCAGTTCCTCCCCTCTAGGGCCTACCTATTTGGTGTTCAGAGTTCATCTCATATTGCAACTGCTTATGTTCACTTTTTCTGCAGTGTGTGGATGAAATGTCCAAGGAAAAGAAATAAAAACAACAAAAAACTAAAATATACAACATTAAAAATATCTTCCCTAAAACAATGGTTTGGCTGTTATTGGGCAGGGAATAGGACAAATCACCCAGAGGCTTTTAAGTAAGAGCAGGGGAAAGAAAAAAAACAGAAAAGGGTGAGAAAGTGTGGAGATTTTAAAGGGACTTTTGGTTTCAGGGGACATTTTTTATTCAAAGTTCTTCCAGGTTATGGAGCCCATTATATATTTTTTTTGGTTCTTTTATTAAAAATTTCTTTGTAATTCATTTAGACTTTCTTGCCACTGGGCACAGACAGATAACAACAACAAACAATGGCACTCTGTATTTATCACTTTATTCTGTTTTATAGTGTATCTCTGATTATGGAAACAATACATTTTTTGCACCTTTCTTTGGTTACTATTTGTCAGGAGTACCCTTTATAAACAATATATTTTCCCATTTTAATAAAAGGCTAGAGCCGCACTAAATGTATAAGATGGGATTTGAAACAAAAACCCATCAGACTGCTAAAATAAGGTTACAAGGCCTTCATTTCTACCACACCATCTTATGAATTAAAAAGCCTTCTGTCTACTACATTTTCCAGGCCTACTATTCAAATGTAAAAGCCATATATCACTTTAATTAATGAACGAATTTTGCTCCTTTCACCAGAATGTCTTGCCATGTAGTCCTGCAACCAAAGTGATTGCTGTTGCAAATGTCCCACTCACACCAAACAGTTTGTACTAAATAACCAGGCTTCAAGGAAATTTTCTTCCTTACATATAATCTATTCCATTTTTCTTTAGCCTGTACTTATGCATATGTAAAGGTATTATTACGAAGGACCCAACCTCCTTTGATGACTGAGGAAAATCTAGTCCCTTTGAAGTCTATGTGAATTTTCCTTTTCAGCTGCAGCGGGGGGAGCCTCACCCCATCTGTCTAAGTCTCCCTAAGTAATTCACACAGCTTGAGTCCAAAAAGAGGTGAGTACTGTGTTCAGCAGTGAATGGTAACCTCCCTGGGTACTATAACTGGAACCAGTTGTAAATCCCCAAAGGTGATAGAGGATATGGTGATAGCTTCTCATATGGTCCTTTCCTCAAGCCTGCCTAGAGACCTCTGTATTTCTCTTCTGCTGTACCTCCCACACTCTTCTTAAAGTAGGGAAGAATTTGTATTATCTGGGGGAACGATCCTTTTGACTCCTTTCAAGGCTGGCTCAACCAGGCATGGCTGTCATTACTGAGGTGCCCAGAACCTGTCCTGTGGTAGCACCATGGACTTACTTTCCTTTTCTGCTCCTCTACTCATTTCTTCAGAAATCTCTTCCTTCTGACTTGCATTAATAGAGTGAAACATACAGAGCAGGAAAACTAATCTACTATAATAATGTTTTAATTAATAATTAGATACAGCTTGTTCTCTCAAGACAAAAATATTTCCATTATCACTAAATCTTTATTCTAGAGAAGGACTAAAATATCATGATTTGTGTTCTAAACCACCAAGAGAGTACAAAAATCAGGTGTTTAAATAAGTAAGTCTTCCAACAAAGTAAAAGTGTACTTCTGTAGTATGTCAGTGCAAAGGGAGTACAAATTCTCAACCACAATCAGGCCAGCTCAATTGTTCCAGCTTCTCTTCTAGGTCCAGATATTTTCAGATATCTCCAGATATCAAAACCAGCTTGCTTACATATTCCCCTGGAACTTGCATGTAGTGTGTCTAATATTTCCTAGATTCTGTCTATGCTATGTCAGCTGTTAACAACTGACTTTAAATATGATTTGCTACCATATGAAACTGGGATTTGCATCTAACTTTAAATTCAGCACTAATTTCAGAGGAGTATCATACAAGAGTCAGCTAATCTTATTTCACTTTCACAGTGTTTCTAGATATCTGGCTGAAGATTAAAACACTCATGAAAGCAGATGCAGAACTAAGCAATCATGATGGCACTAAACAAGTTTATTCTTGATCCGCAATATCATTAGAAAATTTGGGGGGATTAGTGTTCATTACATATGGTATATATTTGTCTTTATTTTCTACATTCTTATCTGAAAGGTTAATGAAAATGCAGATGCAATGGTTCCTTTATATGGGTTTACCTTCCACGAGTGCCAGTTTTCAGACTAATTGATTATGTCAGAAGCTCTATAAATATCAATAGCATATGGAAAGGTTAAGCTGAGGTCTCCACATAACTGGATTCATACTCTTTATTGATGGTACAACCATTATCCAACCATAATGGAAGTGCTTTGAGTGTGAAATAGACTAGAACATTGGATAATTTTCACCAATGACTGAATGGAGGAATCAAACTGAGTGACTGACTTCTGCAAACTAATGAACAAATGTCTGATGTACAGTGTGTAAACTAAAACTAGAATTTAAAAAATCAAGAATAATGTAAAATTAAATGTATGTAAATAACTGTTTTGCCACTTGTAGTTAAATGCTATTTAGGATGCTCTTCAATCTCCTCTGAAATAAACACTAGGAGGCTGTGTCAGAATGACATCTTGCAAATAAGAGAAGGTAGTTGACAACATATTACTCAGTACTCTAACAGACTTAAAGACACTTTATAGCTTGGAAGAATATTAGAAGTCAGTTCTAAATCAGAATTTGATTGTGCTATCTGTTTTTTAGGATTTTAACAGCATTTTTTCAGAATGGCTTTATTGTTCTCTGTTAGTTCTTTTCCTTTACTTCCTCTGGTGGGGTTTTTTGGTACAATAGAGAGGAGTCAATCCAATTCTTAAGTGTCATTTCCCTGATAACTCTGAATAGCAAAGAGAGCCTGAAAGCAGTGTGGCATTGTGGCATCCCCACTGCCATCACTCAATGATAGATCTGGTGGTAGTGCAGGGGGCGTATTGCAGCTTCACCAATTGCTACAAAGAAAGCTGGATTAGGTTATTAAAAGTTTGAGTAGTTACTGACGTATGTTCTACATGCTGTGGAATAACTGGGGAGGCATATTCAGCCTGCCACGTGGAGCCATAACCCCATTTTCATGCTCAAAGCTAGATTGCACTTGGACTGTTCACCCTCCATTCTGTTATTTTTTCTTTCTGAAATGATCTCTGTGTCCAACAGGTTTTGTAGGAAATGCCAAAACTGTGCTTCATTGCAGTTAATAATTCAAAGACTACAGACTAGTCCTTTGAATATAAAATCATTGTAAACATGCTGAATTTTTCTCACCAGCTGAAAAATGCAGCTAAAAATCCTGTATATTTCCACATCTGGACTGTTTATTTCAGTCAGAGGTGTGGGACAGTGGTTCAGCTGTTTGCATTAGAAATGAGAATAAATGCTCTTCTCTCAGTAGTCGGTACATTTTCTTTTCATTGGAAAAATATACAGCACCAATTGCAATTCATTTTACTGTGTTTTTCTCTGATAATGAGTGTGCTTAGACCTCAGATTGTATCACTTTGCCATATAAATTTCCTTTAAATTTAGTATATAGCAGCATTAGGAAATGCTGCCTTCTTTTGGTTTTGAAATACTGCTGGAGAGAATTTAGGGGAAAACTAGGTATAATCAATTCCATCTTTAACATCTGTTTCTAACTGCATGAAGCTTCGTGTGTGAGTAAAATTCCTGGTGAAAGCAACAGCAAAATTCCCTTTGAGTTTATGCCAATTGGTCAGGCTTCTCCTGTAGAACCAGGCTTCTCCACCTTCATGATGTGGATCACCTCCATCATGATCCACACTCCGCATGATCTGGCCCAAATCAGTGTGCAGGAAGATACACTTCACTCTGACCCCTGATTCTCAAAAATCTACTTTGTCATCCAATTGATACAGAGTTTATCTCTGTCTTGGAGAGATTGGTTTCTCCTACAGCTGAGAAGTCATGAGTGACTTTATGCCAGATTTACTTTTATCATTTGCTAAGCATTGTCCACATCAGCCTTTGAGCTTTATCAACTAAGCACCAATGAGGTGATCCTGGTGAGACTATTTGCATGAGCAGGACAAACTGCTGCAAGCTGTGATATGTTCAGCCATTACCCTGTCTGGGTGGGAGGTCACCCACATCAGCTGGGAACAGCTTTGGGCACACTGTTGAGTGGAAGCAGTGACTGATGGGCCAGGTCCAGTACGGGAAATGTGGGAAAATCCTGATGAAACACATGGCAACAGAAGCTTCAGCGTTCCTTCTGCCCAGATTTTCATTGGCTCTTTACAACTGTTAAGGTAAAAATTTACAGTGGACACGTGGGGTAAAAAAAAGAGAGAGCAGTCCTTCCTACTACTAAGAGTGAGGTGGGGGGGAATATCTTTTAGCTTTTGACATGAATATAATATGATATTCTTGATGATTGTCATCCAGACCAGCCGAAAATGAAAGGTCAAATCCAATTCATTTTTGTCATGTAAAGAACTGTACAAAGTCAGTTTGACTAATGTTCTTCAGGGAGAGAAATTTAGCTTTGAGCATTATCTGGAGCAAAAGGAAGTGTAAAGCCATCGCTTTCTCAGAATTGCTGTTAAGGACACTAAAAAAAAGCTTTAAAAATGACTTTGAATTGCTTCAGCTAAAAAAGGGCTTGAGTTTGACTGAAGTAGCTGAAGAGTACATCAAGACCCAGATTTTCCTGAGGTCCAGCAAAGACTTAATCCCAGTAGTAACACCATGCACTCTCAAGACAAATAGTATGGTCCCATGCAGACTGGTGCTTCATTCACCCTCTAAATGGAAGAAAGCTGCTGAAAATTACCTCTGTCTAGGTCACCAAACTACACAAATTATCTCTAAAAAAAGCAGCATAAATAAAATGCTGGGGTTTTTTAAATGCACTGCTGTTTTCCATTGAGAAATGTGAAGGTCGTGGGAATAGTAATTTCTTTTTCAGATTTTGAAAATAACATAAAGCTATTGCTATGACATGAGTCACTTGATTTCTGAAAGCACCTCCAAATCCTCATAAATAGATAATACAGCTCCTATGTTGTTGTGGAATGTCCCTGCTTATGAACTGTGCTTAAATTACCTTGTACTACCCCAATTAGATCCACAACATACCTATATTGTAAAAGGCTGTTTTCTCTCTCAATTAGCTGAAAAGGATTAGACACACTGATAGATAGTACTAAATGCTAATGGGTCAGATCCTAAAGCCATTACACTGTTTTCATGCTGCATTCTGCTGGCATTGATTTCACTGGAGTGCTGAGGAAAACCCGAATATGAGCATCAGTATGCAGCTCAATATTTTATGGGTTTTCTCGTCTTGGCTTTTAAAAATATTCTCCCTCTGCTATTCTTTAGCCAGAAGAGCAAAAAGAGCTAGTTTCCAGCCCTGACTTCAAAAAAAAAGCTGAGTGACAGTACAGAGGCTTGAGGAAATCACAAGTTTGTATGTGGGCTTTTTTATCGTCTCTAATGGCAAAATTAAAATTAGTTCCCAATTAAAAGAGAAAAGCACAAGTACAATCTGAGAACAGAAGATAAAGGGTGCCATGAAGGGAAGATTATTAAGCAGCATAGTATAACAGGACCCCAGGTGCAGAAGGGCCTCATTATACTCACATTCTTGTGCTGCAACATACAGATGTACAGTAAACCAAGAAAAAAAAAATATTCCAAAGGACAGTTTTAGACACTGGCTATGTTTGAGATGAGTACATGTTTTTTGAAGACAGACCATAACAACTTGGTTTTTACTTCCAAAATACAGTGACACATTAATTGCTTGATCAGCCAAATGAAACTAAATGTAATTAAGACTAGTGTGGGGTTAATTTGGTCCATAATTATGTTATATAAAGTAAATGAAAATTGTTTCCTTCCTAAATTGCAATTCATTACAATTACAGATATTAAAATAAGATACTATAAAATTACATGAAGCATGTACACATTAATAGCCATTAGTAATAGCTTGATATTTCTATCCAAGCAACAGTTTATTAGAATGCCAAAAGGTTATATTTGACAATTCACATGACTGATTTTTTTGCTCATCCTTTCTCCTCCTCTAAAAGATTCAGTCTTCTTACACACAAAACATACGCCATGTCATATTTGTGCATGTTAGGCATATTAGTTTTAGTCTAAGATTTGTTTTAACAGTATTGTTTACTGTTCATTAAAAAACTTAAGTTTGACAGCTGTATCTCTGGAACAAGCCACAGCAGTCTTGGTGGAGAGGAGCTGCCCCTCCCAGCACAATACAGTGCTTTGTTTTGGGCACAAGAACTTCTTGGTAGTGGGCAAATGCAGAGTTATATTCTTTTGCCTTCCATTTAAGTTAAGCATAAATTTAAGCCTAAGCCCATGCTTAATGGTTTTGCTTTAGTAGCTTTTTACAAGGACTTGAGTATTTTGTAGAATTGGAGCCACTGGCTCTATACACTGAAATCAATGGCAATGGTCATAGTGTGCAGGGTCTGACCTGTACCTCTTATGAGACGAAATATCCCTAGATATTTCTACAAAGAATTGTAAACTTCAGGGTATCACATTTTGACCACTCTTATGAATTGATTTCCTACTGTTTCTTTTTCTGAAATTTTTCCTTTCAGGGACAGAAAATGTCTAGCAACAACATTTTAATATCGGACAAAAAGAGTGACAAAGCAGTGCTTTTGAAATCATAACATCCATGTGATTTTTGAGCTGGTGCTGAATAATAGACACTAGAAATATGTGTGGTATTTTAAGTTCTTGTGTACATCAGATAAAAAGCTACAGGCACAATAATAATTTTCATACATCCAGGATACTCACTCAAATGAGGGGACAAATAGGAAATGCAGGATGAATCTTGTTATTAGGGTCCTTCAAGTCCAACATGACCAAATTTAGTGTCAAAGACATGAAATCTCTAACTGCATTGCACAGCTGGGTATCACATTTAACCACAAGGATTAGGATGTAATCCTGTGATTTCTGAACATCCTGAATTTCTGAAGTACTTTGTACTTGCAGACTCAGGATTTTATGTTCCTTGAAAAACAGTGAGCAAGTAAGTTTTATTCAAATGATCTACAATTGTTTTCTTCCTTACATGAAATAGGAAGACATCCTTTGTCAAAGGAAGCAACCACAACTATTGCAGTGACTTGATTTCTTTCATGATTGTTTTGTATATACTGCTCCTAGATTTGCAAGCTTAAAGTAAAATCTATTTTAAAAATAAACTCACTATCTCTCTTCTCTTTATAGCAACTCAGACTCAGGACATTTAGTTGCTAGAATTGGGTTATTTCCACTGACAGTAAATATATTTGTCTCTTAACCATTAATTCTGCTAATTGAGCATTTCATAAAAGTGGTTTATAAATTGATGATAAAAGATCAGCACCCTACAGTGTTGGTTATACCTGTACATAACATTAATACTCATTTAATAAGCTGGCCAATAAAAACATTAGGTAGAATATCTTAATGATGATATCTTACTTTCAACAAACTGAGAGATATGTTTTGCAATATTTAATTGAGCAAAACTCCCAGTGGCTTCAGTGAAAGGTGTTCTTGATTAAGGACTACAGAATTTCACCTTAATAATATTTATCATTTATGCATGGAAATGTAGGGTGATAACAGTTATTAGCATTCCAGGTAAAGTAGCTCATGCAAATGATTCTGCTATTAAATAGTCAGCCACATTGTATTTAATACCCCCAAATAGTTATGTATATTTAACAGGGAAATGACAATAGGAAAAAACAGATTTAGTTCAGATGTGGAGCTGCTATGTAAACCAATTATCTATCGCGAGGGAAACAGCTCTGTCTACAACTACTTGGGCTCTAGGGCCTATTACAAATCCTGGAGTGGGCTGTTGTTTCAGTTCTCAAGGGAATCTACCACGTCATACTGGAAATAGTTGACAATAATTAGAAAGCCTGCTTCTGCCAGTACTGAGCACATTTTTAATACCTTTCTAAGTGTTACGGGAGATAATATATAAGGCTTTTAGAATTCCAGTCAGGCTAAGGTGAACCATGGAAAGGACAACTACACAATAGCCCCAAACTGGACTGTGACAGGCTAATTATTGTGGCTTCATTATAAAACCTCTTTCTGCATAGGTCACCTGGGAAGTGTAATTAAAAATGCATTATTGGTGTATATTTTTATTGAAGCAATTAAATTAAAAAGCCAAAAAAAATTATTTGATGAGCAAATAATAATGTTGGTCAACAGCATTTATCCAAGAAAGAAAGAACAAGTTCGTGGTTCATTAGCAGTAAATGTGTTAACTGGTATGCCGTTTGAAAAATGAGCCATAGAACAGCTTTTAAATACTCAGATTAAAGGATTTATAATGTCAAGTTTAACACAGAAATTATAGATAGTATTACATTGCCATGAGTAACAGCACCTTTAATCTGACTTAGCAAAAGGATTTACTGCACATAGTATGATTTTCACAATTAGACAGCTATAAATCTATGTATGTATCAGCGTAGTATCAAACGTTTCTATCAGCCATATAGGGCTATCAGGACACATGCACACCCAGCTGGATCTGCTCACATACATATAAGAATATCTAGAATTGGATTCTGTAAAACTGTACAGCATCTGCTGAGAAAAGTCTTTTAGCAATTCCTGCCTTAAACAAACAGATCTCAGGAAGTCCACTCCAGCCACTGTTTAGATTTTCCTGACACAGAGCCATAGGGATGCCCTAGAAGCATGAGGAGATGCAAGGGAATCCCCCCAGGAACTTGGCAGGATCACCATGCTGACAGCATAATTCTCCTGGACAGCAGTGTGTAGTTATACACTGCCCAACAAAGTGTAGCTCTGCTTACACAAACCACCTATACAACACACACATAGTAAAGCCAGCTCTTCCCAGAAAGGATTAGTTAATAGAGCACACACTTGATGGTTATTCCTCACGGGAATAGATACGTCCTGAGCATATCATGTTGGCTGTGCTGCTCGGAATCTCTACAGGAAGTATAAGATGGGTGGCTTTACATTAGGCTCAGTTTGCAGACTGGGAAGGTATCGGCAGTTGCACAAAAGACATATTTGAGAATCTCAAAGGCATGTTCAGTCTTTCTGTCTCAGAAACCATTTGGTGCTCCTCAATGTTGTTCACCCCAGCTGCACATGGAGTTTTGGGCATGCATGTACCAGAGACCTATACCGAACAATGATATTTTCTTTCTTTTATTCTTCTTCTGGTCACTCCTAACTCCCTCCTTGCCTTTTGTTGTCAATAGCATTGTTCTGGTGCTGCCAGTAGGCGCACGGTTGTCTAAAATTTCCTGAGATAAGAATGTCTCCTCTTGTATATATTAAGGCTGTTTACCTCCACGCTTTTACCCTTTATTCCATCTGTTATTTTTATTGATGAGTCATTTCCAAAACACTTTGCATCATAGATTTAATCCTGAATCATTCTCATAAACTGTAAAGTGATAACTCGGTACTTAACATTTTCCAGATAATTTATGAATACGTTGAACAGCAGAATCCCAAGAGAGCTCTCCAGTGGAATTTTGTCAGTAATTGTCCTTCTCTGTGAAAACTGACCACTTACTGTTTCTCTTTGTTCCCTTCTTTTTACCAGTTGCTAATCCTGAGGAATACTTTCCATTTAGCCCATGACTAATCTTCAAGTTTTTGTTTCTCTAAGAGTCTTTGGTGAGGGATTTTGTTGAAAGTCTGTTGAAAATCCAGTCACACTGTATCAACTGGTTATGTTATCCATATACACATTGATGTGATCTAACAACTATAAAAGATTTCAGGGCATGACTGCTGTACAAAAGTTAATCTTGACCTTCTTCCCATATGATACTGCTGCTTTGCTACAGTCTCTACTTCTTTACCTGACACAGAAATAAATTTCCAGGCCTACAATAACCAGCATCATAGGAACTTTAAGTGAAGATCAATGTCACGTTAATCACATTTTGTTTCTCTGCCTCTGTGGATGCTTTAAGCCAAAGCACCATTACTGTTTGATTTCACATATCAGTTTTCAGACAACTTGGGTAAATATCATCTCACCTTTGCAATTTCTTCTCATACCTATCTGCCAAAATGTCCTAAAATTTTGTCTGTACTGATAACATAATCTGCAAAAACCTTCCCAGTTCTTTGCCTCTCCAGACTGGCACTAGTGCAAGCTTTCTGATGTGTTTTTTAGAGTAAAAATCAAAGTAGTTTTATTTTGGTTTTTGTTTTAAATTATTATTTGTATCTGAGTTCTCTTTTTGCATTATTTCTGCCTTTTTTACCTCTCTCCCTCAATTTTGTTTTCATATCTGGTACAGTAACCACTTTCCCTTGGCCTGGCAAAACTTTGATCATTTCAGGGTTACTGTAGCTTTGGGAATTAATTCAGCATTCCAGGAGGAGGCTGGTTATTACTGATCCATGACTTAAGTAGGCCAAGTTCCTTACTGAAAATATCCTTCCTTATGATCACATTAATTTCTTTCTTTAGGTATATTTTACCCCACCCTAAATATAGTCATATTTTCACAATACAAAGCCTACAGAAAAGTAAAAAATCTACCAAAAAGGCCATTCTGTGCTCAGTACTGTAAATATGAATGTATTATGCAGTGACCTTGAAACCAGCAAGGCCTGATCCTGCTCCCAGTGCAGCTGAGGGAGTTGGCTGCAGGCTCTCTCCCTCAGAACAGGACCCTGTTACATCTGGGCACAGGAGCGTCCTCATCAATAAACAACAAGTGAATGTTTTGGTACTGCATTGATTTGAAGACTTTTTCAACAATAAGGAAGGATGTCTAATGGTTATATACCTCTAAAAATAATATCTTCCAGACACTCTTTCCTCTCTTTCTCTCTACATGTTACATATGGATGTATGCATGGATGCATGACTGTACTGAAATCAAATATAAGTTTCTGCCTTTTTTTATTATTTTCATTCCTAGCACGAGAGCAGAACTTATGCCCCAATTCGAAAAAAATGCCTAAACCTAAAAATGAATTAAACACACATAAAGTTCTGTTACTGGTCAGACCAAAACCCTAAGGGTTGCATTCTGTATTCAATTACACAAGTGTTACTCCCGTTGGAGTCAGGACTGGAGGGCAGAATTCAGCCTTAAATTGTAAACAAGAAAAATTTGAACTGAATCTGGTCTTTCCTTAATATGCACCACTATGTACCAAGATGCTGTTGAATATAAGGTCTCTTATTTGGGAAAAAGGGCAAGAAGAAAAAAAATCAGTGAAAAATTGGAGAAAGATTTCTCCAGGATAAAATTTGCTGTCTAGGTGCTCTGGCACAAAAAAAGGTTTGTTAAAGTGAGGAAATCTGCGCTTTTAGACTCCCAAATTAGCTTGTTTTGACTTATTCTTTTCTGCTGTGTCTTAGCAATTCATCTCTGCAGCCACATCTGCTGTACTGGTCTGCAGTTTTCTCATCCTTTTCTGGGTGAGGAACCCAGACCAGCTTCATCCTTGATACCCAAAATAAGGGGGACAGCAACTGACAGTGATTTTCGTTTTTCAGGGTTTGAGGGTTGCTTTTGCTTTCCTCATGGAAGCTGTGGCTTGGCTTCTTTTTTCTTAGTATTTTTTTCTCTGATGGCATCCTCTCTATACCATAAGCCAAGCTTGTAATCTCACAAACTGCTTTACTTTTTGGTGAAGACCTTATCACATTGCTGAGTACATCAGGAATCTGAGCAAAGGGTGCACAAAAAATATAGATGTGCCAGGAAGATTTGCGTTTTCACAGTGCACCAAGCTGTGACTCCGCTCTTAGCACGGCTCTACAGCTTGGGAAGCTTCCTTGGTTAAATAGGCTCACAAGCTGGGAATCAACCACATGGCTCCAGAAAGAGAGTCCAAAACTGGAATTAGAATGTGGTGTTTCAAAGAATTATGTACATGTAGCTAAGGTACAATTAAAATAAAGCAGAAATTATATGAGAAGCAGAGCCCAAGACAAGGCTGACATTCATTGGGTTGCCCCCGAGGATGCTGTACAGACAGTTGCCATTTCAGTGTGTGAGTGGTCTTCCTGTGTCATAGAATGGAGCCATTGTTGGTAGTGACTGAAAAAAGTGCAGTGTGTGGGCATGAGTTCCCAAAAGACAGAGCTGGGAAAAACAGGGACTTGCTAGGGAAGGCTCTTCAAAGCACCTACTGCACCAACTGCTGATGAAGTCAGTGGTTCAGGAAAAACTTCTTGCGAGTTGTGGCATAATGTATTTTTCCACCTTTTGCCATTTCACATGTGAACAGATGTAGCTGATAGAGTATTTCCAAACAGAACATTATCTGAAGCTTAGTAAGGATATTAGTAACACTTGAGGGTCTTGATGAAAATTATTATTTCAGCTTGTCTGTATGCACATTTTGAGCTACAGTACAATTTAATATACCTGTTTTTAAAAGCCAGTTCTGTTAGAACCAAGATTTCTGATGGTCACCTCTAGCTCTCATGAAAGACATTTGAGAGACTTTGCAGTGTTATATACTGCCTGGTTTGCTTGGGTTTAGGATCCCTAACAGACAGCACCATCCTCTTTCCCAGTGGAACTTGACCTACTGGCCCAAATACCTCATCTGATCTCAGCTGCTATAATACCTTAGAAATAAATAGGAGCATACTAGCCATGCAGTGATCCTAATCTGTGAAATCTTTATATACCAAGCTTCATTCTGACATTAGAGAGGGTCTGGCAACCATGCAAAAAAATCTTAGCTATGTCTAACATGTGATAAAACTATAATAAATGTAGAAATTGATGAAATGAGGAGCAAATGATTATGGGCATTGTTAGGCAATGCACAGGTTCAGGGAAGATGAACTTTTCTTTTTCAGAAATTCTAAAACTACCCCTAAAAGTTTAACTGGCAGCAAGCAAGAGCTTTTATTCCTGGAAATAAAACTGGAAGGAAAAAATGCTTCAAATAAGAGGTGACTATAGAACTGCAAGTCAAGGGTTAATTTTTCTTTTCTTAGGGAAGCAGTAAAAGCTGACTTTTTCCATTCTGTGTTATCTGTGGCATTATATTTGGCAGCTGCAACCTATTTCTATTCCTAAATCCTAATCGTTTATTGCCATTGTGGGAGATGAAGGGTTTGGTCCTTGGTCGAGAGTTCCAGGTGTCTGAGAGATTTGCAAGAACTGTAAAAAGGGAGAAAATGACACAAAGAATATGGCATTTCTGGAAATATCATTTAGATTTTGGTCAACAGGGAACAGGAATGGGTGGTTCAGGCCATCTGCTGAACTGGCATTTCAGTGCTTGGGCAAGCAGAGAATAAAACAGACAGGCTTGTCAGAGTCATGGGTTAAATTATTGCTTTGAAGTGTGGAGCCATCCACAGCTTCAACCTACAGGTCCTAAGTAGTTCTCTCCCATCTACCTAAGGCAGCTGTTTTCATTCTAAGTTATTTTGTGTTTTACTGCCAGCCCTGGAGAGCACAGACAGTTTTTTCATACTTGAAACTTTGTGCAGTCACTCAGGGAAGTGCAGTGGGTCCACAGTAGAAGCTGAGCTGAAGTATTATCTTCCAGCTCCTGAATAAACTGGTCAGTACTGGTGCAAGTCTGCACAAATACACTGGCTAGAATCAGCTGCAGAAAAGACAGAGAAGTGTATACAGAGATTAGAATTTCTCACTATGTCGACTTAATTGAACTATCTTTTCTACAAATCTTTTGCATTTTCTCTTCTCTTTTCAAACTCACAATTATCCACATTTTAAGGCAAAATGCTATACTATGATTATCTATTCTATTGTCCTCCTTTTCCACATAAGCCAAAGTACATCCCTGAATTAATTCCTGTTTCTAGTCTTACAGCTATGGTTGAGCTGAATATACCTTTTAGAGAAATACCCAATCTTAACATTTTCTCATGATGAAAAATACACTGCAGTCCTGACTTGCTAGTTCACAATGCCTAATTACCCACAATATTAAAAATACAAGCCTTATGTCTAGTCTGAATTATTCTCACTTCTGTTTCCAGGTGTTGGATCTTATAATATCTTTCTGCTAGACTGAACAACTGTGCATTCTTCAAAGTACTCTTCCCCATGTAGATGACTACAGATTTGAGAAAATCTCCTTTTTTGACCTTTCTGATGAGTTCAAAGTCTTAACTCTGCTGCTTGGTAGCAATGCCCAGATTCAGATTTGAGAAGTAGCTCAAGCCAAGCTGGTAATGCTGCACAAGGTCTTTCCTTGTCTCTCATTGCTTACCTCCATACTTCATTGTGGCAAAGGCAAACACAAGCCTGCCAGCTGTCCAGCCGTCCTTTCTCACACCAGGGATGTTTGCACAAGACAGACTTGTGTATAGATATGCTTCTGAAGGCAAGGGGGAAATAGCTGTGTTGTTCATTCCTCAACATGTGCATAAAATACAGCAAATTCCAGGCTCTAATTATGTAGATGGCTTTATTAGCTAAGGTGACATGTCACAACTTTTTATCTCCACTTAGACTCTGGGCTTACTCTCTTGCTAACTTTTTCACAGGAATATTGAGAGGCAGAAAATTGCAGTTATACAGTCAGCAGTGGTGAAGCTCAAGTATTTCAGGTCTTCTGAACCACGCCAGGAAGTTATTGCATTAGATTAGGTAGTAGATTTATCCAAAACTATCCACAGAAACTTAGTCCACATATGTCGTCCAAAATATAGATGATCAAGACTCTTTATTCAGATGTGAACTGATCAAGCTAATAACTCAACTTCACTACCATATTTAATATTTACAGTAAATTTTGCAGCTTTTGTCTTTGTTTCCTACATCTTTTTCTGAACCCTCTTGGATCTTTTTGTAATAGCTTCCTTAAAGTCTAGACAGCAGTGTTGGACTCTAACAGCATATGCCCCGGTATCAAGACAATATAACCCCTAAGTGTTTTACTTTTTGTTTCACTAAATCATACCTTTACTCACAGAAGCCACCATGGCTACTCAGAAGTGATGCATATTCAGGTGCCTGCCATGAGTGCTACTGCTTCTTGTATTGGAAATACTGCCTGATAATTTCACGATCTGGAATTTCTTTCTTTTTAATATGACATATATTTTCTTTTAGATAAAAAGCCTTTTATCATTGGCATTGAAGCATGTGTTTGACTCTTCTAGCTCTATGCAGTGTAGATCCTTTTATATTAGTGATCTGCTTTTATCCTTTTTTTTACACTTTTCAGTCTTTCCTTTATATGAAAACTTAATCAGAATTGATATGATTAGATGATTTCTATGGGTTATTAATAAAAATATGACAAAGTTGGAAAAAATTCTAGTGAGATCCTACTCAGTGATAATTTCCCACTTATAATTAGACTTCAAGAGCCATGAGCTGATGGTTAACTTACATAATATGTAAAACAGTTATTTTATACAGTTCTAGATCCCCAATTCAAATCTTCAAAAAGCACATCAAATGTTTCATAGATCTTTTTGCATCAACAGCATGGTCGCAAAGCAATTTTTTTTTTCATCAGGTAGTTTGATAACATTTCTGTCAATAACTGCAGTTGATCAATATTCATTAAATTATCTTGTTTAATTCTTCAAAATAAGAGAAGGTTCACCCCCATTACTGCTTGATATAAGCAGGATTGTCATTTGTAGTATTTTGTGTATGATTTTTCATCCTAGTAATGTCAAGCTTTACTAGCACTTACTTAAGTCTGAGCTAAGAATTACTGAGATCTGCAATCAGGCTGAGAAGAGGCTTCTAAATACTTGGCTTGTTAAATACTTTCTAATAATCTGACTTTAAGGTTTTTATGGCTCACTTCAATATAGTGAAAGTAGTGTCTTTTAAATAAAATTGCTTCATTCCTTATCCTTTGCTGAGATTTTCTTAGTGGCTTGAAGGTTGAGCTCTTAAGTGGAAGGGAGAGGGGTGCAAGGGAATATTAGAGATAGCTATGTATTTGCAGTACAGAACATTTATGCACTGCAAGAATACTTGAAGGAATGCATATTACTGCAATGCATATGACTTACCACATGTATCTATAACATGTGATACACATGGGGAGAGAGTGTGTGCATGTGCATGAGCAAGATCCAGCATGAGAGCAGTGGGCAGAAGCCAAAGACAGAGGCAAAGCACAGTATTGTCCTCAGCCAGGACAGAGGAGTTGGGCCTCTGTTAGTGAGACTGTGGCTCTGGGAAGTGCTGGTCACTGGCATAGAGTAGGGAATGTGGTGTCTTTGATTCAAACAACTGGAGCTTATAAACCCTCATGTTCTTCTGCCATAAATAGTATGTGCACTGTGCCCCTTTTTTACTACGGAGCTCCCACATGAGGGTGGTGAGCCAGTCAAGGAAAAGGCAAGTGGTGAGAAGGCATCTCTGAATCCTTTCCTGGGAATGCTTGACCTGAGGGGTTGAGAAAAATTGAGAAAATAGCTCAGGAGTACCAGTCTTTGACGCTTTCCCACTCCACTCATACTGCTAGATCTTGTTGTATCTTTTTGTTCTACTTTTTTAGCAGTGGCCTCAGTCTGCTTCTGACTAGCTTGCCCAGTCCTGGATTTCTTCAGCCACCTGTGGTGGTTTGGTGAGAACTCTAGGACAGGAACTGTACCATTCTTGGCAAATCAAACTCCACCACTGCAGAGTGACTCACTTAAACCACCAGAATTCAAGATGAAGTAAATTGCTTGCAGTCACTTTTGTATCTCATTACATGTACCTTTCATATCTAGTCCCTGAATCAAATCTGACACAGGCTATGAGAAGTCAATGTCAGTAATATCTAGTGTATCTCCATGTCCAATCTTCTTGGAGCTCTGGCTAGAGGGGTCTACTGAATATAATCAGTTCTGATCATTTGCCATTGGTCAGGATAATCCAACATAGTACAGGGACATCAGAAGCCATCAAATTCTACCCAGTTACCTCTGTAGTAAACCAAATAATTTCTGCTTCACTAGAGTGTAGCTTCCTTGAAAGTATCAAGTTTTTATCTGAAGATACTAGGAGTTTGCATAACTTGGAGAAGAGCTATGGGTTTTGGTTTTATACATAGTTTCTTGCTTTGTTGAATTGGTCCACTTCCACTTGAAATCACAGCTTCTTGTTCAGTCTGCTATAGTATATTGAACAGCTCTAGTGTCTGGTTTTCTTCCTGTAGTAAAATTTGTCACCTCAAACTATTGCATCCACAACAAAATCCATTGAAGAAGTAAGAAATGATCAACACCTTTGTCTTCACTTTCAGCAGAGGACAAAAGATGAATTGAGCATAGAACTTCAAACGATAAAATCTGTTGAGCACTTGGAGTTCTGCACTGAGATGAGGGCTGATATCCTGCCCTTGAAAAGCTTGAAGGATCATTGTCATGCTGAAAGTTAGTCTTACCCAAAGTGCCTCACTTTCAAGTGCAGGTGACCTCACAAGTCTTACATGCACAGAAGTGTCATATAAATATAAATATAAGTATAAATATAAATGCATATATATATTATATATATAGTGGAAGATAATTCAGCTCTATCTCATATGGCTGGTATAATTTTAATTGCATGGTAAAACATGAGAGTATTTCTAGAAGCAAAAGATTCTTGAGAACACCTGCCTCCTTATGTTCAGTGCATAAATTTGTTCACTTTCAATATGAACTGCTTATTGAGGAATCTCAGCTAGCAAGTCCAAGAACTGACTTCACAATCTGATGAATCTATAGACTTAATTGACTTTCATTTTTTTTTGTTTGTTTTTCAGAATTCTGCTAAGTCCTAGCAAAAATCATTAAAAAGTGCTATCCCCTACTTTGCAAGGGAAACTGGTTTCAAAGCCTTTCCCAAAAGCAGCAAACTCATTCCTGTAGTTTGCCTTATTTAAACCAGGTTGGACATGGCACCTCAGAATATCCTGTAAAAAATAATCCTGCACATTCATGAGGAAGAGCAGAGAATATAGCTGAGCTCTTGCTTTTATAGTTTTTCAATATCACCCTGAGGTCACACAGGTCTATGGAATGTCTTTCATATTGTAAATCAGAAAAGGAGGAAAAAAGCAACAAAAATGTAATTTCTCAGATACTTCTTTATAATGAAGCACTGGCTGTTGCAGCACTGGGAACTCCCAACAGCTTCAACAGTCCCCAGGATGGAGCTGCACCCACAGCACTGGTCACTTCAGTAACCAGCAAGGCCTCCACATCACCAACAAATGGCCATAATTCCCACTTTTCAAGGATTCTTGTATCTTTCAAATGCCGAGACTGTACCTGAACTCATAATAGCTTCTGCAGGAGACAGGAAACAGCCAGGGAATTTCAGTGCACTGCCAGGTGTGCTGGGAGATGAAGGGTTAATCTGATCAGAGACCAGGGACTTCGGTATTAGGGTTTATGTTTGTTCACAGCTCGGCCAGAGTGATTGGACTATCCATCACCACAAATACATAGTAAATACAGACAACACACACAGATATATATTTGTATATATATATACGTACACACATACATGCACTAATATGTGCATGTTCTTACACTATGGACAATACAGATTTTTATACATACTAAGACTCTCTAGAATACATAAACATCCACTTCTAACTTATAAAAGGCCAAAGCTGAGTCACAGATGAGTCCTTTTCCCTCACTGCTTTCAGAACTGATTTTCACAATCAGATCTGCAGCTCCACATAGTGCAGACCTGCAGTTTCCCTGTCTGACTGCTTTAATGGAAATAACACCCAGAAACTCCTAAGTAACTTTTGGTCTCCGTCGAACAATATAAGCTGGGTAAAGAAATGGAATCATTGTGCTGAGAAGCGCAGAGCACAGCGCACACAGGGAAGGCACAGCAGTCACCGCGGGCCGGGCTGTGCGGGGCAAGCGGCTCTAACTCGGAAGGAGGAGAGCTCCTCCCCAGGGGAGCGAGTCCTGCCTCAGACACCTCCCTGTGCCCCAGAAAGAATTTCCACCGTGGTGAGAGAGCGTGCAGTGTTGATTACACTGCTGCCTCTTCCCGGCCGCTGCCCCCCGCCAGCTCCACAGGGAGGGGCTTTTCCCTCCCCGCTCTCCCCGCCCGGGGCTCGCACTGGGGCGCAAGAGTGAAACTTGTCAGCGCCTGGGCACGGCCACAGCCGGCCGTGGGGAGTATTTCCCTCAAATGCCGAAACAGACATCGCAAACAGGTAGAGAAATCAATGGAGGACAGAGAGCTGCAGAAAGGAACAACTCACATTGCCAGGAGAAATAACTGATTACATATTTCCCTTCACCACTGGATTAATTTTCCTTTTTCTTCTTATAAGAAACGTAACATCTTATTGCTGATAGCTTTCGAGTGCAGCTACATGTTGGTTGAAAAGCAGTACCGGGAAGTATCAAATTCTTCCTTTCCAGCAGTCCCTGGGTGGGTTCCTGCATGTTCTGGCAGCCGAGCTGGCTTTCTCTGCAGTGCGGCTCCTCTGGCAGTAGAGGGCACTTAGAATATGGACAAAGCATAAAGAAATGCCTTCTGAAACTTCCCTCAGAAAGCTTTTGTTTAGCTGTGTGAAACCTTCAATGCTGTCAAACGCTCCCTAGTTTAAAATAAGATTTTTAACAGTGCTTGACTTTGGAGATTATTTAATATCTCTACTTTAAACAAAATTAAAAAGTTAATTTTGCTTTCTGTTTGAGTCAATTTTTAGCATTGCAAATTGTCTATTTAGGTTTATGGGTTTTGTCTGCTGTGCTATCAGCAAAGCAACAATATTTCATTATTTGCTGACACTAGGAGTAAATGGAATCATTTTTTCCTTAGAAAATGGTGAAAATAATTTAGTAATATTTTAGGTTATTCTGGGGTCAAGTGAACCCATTCCAAAATAGGGAAACTCAATTATACAAGTGGTACAGAAGAAAGATACTGCAATGAAAACCTAAGAAGTGGAAAAATATGCCCCATTACTACACTTTGATTCTTCTAGGACAAGTGTGAAGCTTACATGAGAGCTCACTGTAGGACTATTTCTTCAGGCTGTTAATCTCTCTTATCTCCCCTGAAGGACTTAGAAAGATTTGGACCTTCGGGGGACATGTGACATCATCAATATTTGGATGTGAATGTTACAGCTCTGCTCATAGGCAAAAGATACATTTCAATTACTTCCATTAATAAATTGTACTGCTGAAGTGAAATAGACTGTACTGCACCACTGTATAAACTTCAGCAGTAATCCTATAAACTTAAACTCAAGAGAATTGTCCTTAAAAGTCAGTAGCATTTACTCATTTGAGGTGCTTATTTTAGGATCAGGCTTTCATGACATATTTTCCACCACTTATGGTAGTTGTAACAGTAACGGGTGGGAAAATTATGTCATATCTGTTATATGAGAAAACGTAGGGAGCAGATACTGTAAAGCAGGACAAAATAGTCAGAAATCTTCTCCTCCTGTAGCTATTTGAAGGTGTTGGATCAGGTCCATAAGTGGAATAAACTGATGTAGCTCCAGTGACTGAAATGAAACTGCAGATTTAGAACAACTGAGGAACTGGTAAATTGTCTGTCAAAACACAGGAATCAAACAGTGTGGGTGGGTTCTGGTTATATTAAATTACTGTCAGTGTTCACAGAGCTTTAAGAACAGGACAAGGAGAGGACCTTGTTTTCTAAATCTTCTTTCATATATAGTAACACAACATGTAAGTGCCTCATTATTTTTGTTTGGCCTAATTTGTGGTATCACTGGCAGTACTCCTACAACTTGTGCAAAACCAACAGATTAATATTTTTGCAAGCATGAACTGGTGTAGATGCACTCATTTATATCAAACAATAATATCAGCAGAGAAATTGATTTAGCAAGGCCAGATATAGAGCTACCAGCTAACTTTTTACGCTCAGTTAATCAAATTCTTGTAAGGACACATTTTTGGGAGTTTCAGCAGGGATGGCATCTCTGCTTACCAGAGTCCCATCTTTATGGCCCTTTGACAGTGCAGAGATAGTGGTTATCTTCATCAGTTCAGTTGCAGCACAGCTACATGTAACGTGTCCATCCTACAAGACAATAGTCCCAATACCATCTACCTTGAAGCAGGATTCCTGCACTCCTACCATGAAGCCAGTAAGAAAACAGACTAAGATGAGAAGTAGGGTTGCTCACCACCAGGAAAGGATCTGCCAAGAGGGCCAAAGTTTATCTTATCTATTTGTGTAAGAGGTAGTGGAAAATCTGCTACACCTGTCCTTGGAGCAGCTGCTGCTGTTACCCCTTCACACAGAGTGCTTGCAGTTCCTGCCCACAGTGTTTTTGTACCTATGTAACGGAAGCCCCTTCCTTCTTGCGTGTTTTTTCTACCAAAAAGGTAGCACCAGCACCTTTTGTGTATCTTGGGAATCAAAGGCACTCTGTGAAGCAGAAGTAATTGCCATGCATACAGCAGAAACCAAGCACTAATTTTCCTCTCCATTTCCAAAGGCTGAAGGAACATGTTAATTACCTAAGAACACTCCATTTGACAACTAGAACAAAAGGAGAAAGCAACCACTGGAAAGCAAGAACCCAGCTTTTGTCAGCCAGATATCAAACTGGTACAGTGGTTTGTGAATGTTCCCCCAGGTAAGATTCCTTACTCCATTTTGCTCAGACTCTGCTGCTTATCGCATGGTTAAGACTCAACTCATAAAAACATGTCTCAGCAATTGGAATTTACCCTTTGACCTTCGTTCCCCTCCCCTTTGTCCCCCTGCTGTGATGAACAAGCTTTGTCTTCACTAAACATCACTGTTACACTGCTGAAAACTGCTTTTTGCACAAGTTCAAAAACTCAGCAAACAGCAGGGACAAAAGCATGTATAGATACAAAAATATATATGTAATTGTGCTGTATCTTTACTGCGCCCAGAGAAAAATCAGAATTTAATACAGTTGCCATATATTTGGCAAATGTTTCTGTGCAATGACGCATCCTGCAAAAACAAGACATAGAAGTATTCAGCAGGGTAAAATATTTCTTTTCATTTAAAAACTTTCTTAAACTGTGCATAGGCATGTGCATGGCTGTGTGGGCCTAGAAATAGATATCATCCTGCTCCTGGTCTCTAAACTTCTAGATGGGGTCACTGTGGAGGAACAACACAGCTGCTTATGCTGGTTATTTGATGACATATGGTAATAGCTGCAGTGTTTAGAGCTGAATGTGACACACCACAGCAAGTTAAGCAAAATAAACCTGCTAGCCTTTCCCCTCACCACTGCATTTAAAAAAAGTGTTTTTCTTTTTTGTGGTGAAGAGCCGTTATCAGCTGTGGGAAAAAAAATTACAGTTGAGTGTTTCAAGTGCTTGGTTTCTGTACATCTGTGTGCATGTGAATAAAAACTAACCAGATAGGTGGATCTGTTTTAGTAAATAGGGTACTTCATACACAAGAACCAACATATGAGTACACATATGTTCAATATCAAACCAGCTTTTAAGTAAAAATAATACCCTCAGACTAGTAGCTGAGCCCAGCGTTAGTCTATCAAGAATGGTTTGTGGTGCAATCTGAGGATAACTCTGCTGCACAATTATGAGATTATATCCTCTTTAGAGGGTATAATTATGCTATCTCTATATATCTTATTTAGAAGGCATAATGCTTCTCCTCACAGCGGACAAACCAGTACATAGGGATGCAGTGTTTTTTGCTTCCAGCACACAAAATACCATAGACATCCAGAAAACTTTTGGATGAAGGATCTTTGTGCTGCAAAACACAAGGCTGGACTCCTGATAAAATTCCTAGAAATAAAAAAGCTGCAGTCCCTGTGGCTTTTGGTGACATGAAGATACATTGCTCAAGAATTTCTCCAAATTTTCACAGATGTCTTAGTAATGACTTTTGGACCACTTAAATTAAACATATCAGTCAGTGGCATCAGAATTTTGCTTAACCATAATAAAATTGAAGGCATCTTTTTAAGCAAAATCTATTTTGTGTTTAGGACAATTACTTACCTACCAATTTAATGGATACAAATGTTACAGAATAAGAGGCTACAGAAAATGTGGTAATAAGGCAGTGGTATGTTTTGTCCAGAAGGTGATCAATAATTTCATTTTTTCTTTCTGGTTTTGTTGCACTGTTTAATCTTTCCAAGCTTAAATCAAATGATCGCTCATTTTTGATGATGAAGTTTATTGCTACTGTCTGGTATGTGTAATGACTACTTAATAATATGCACCATGATAAGGCAGTAGTTCTTTTTAGTTTGTTTTCAAAGGTGGTAAGGAGTCTCACCGCTGCATGCTTTTTCACAGAGCTGAGGTTGCTACAAACCTAAAGATAAATCTGCAAATCTATGTGACTATTCTTTATCATTGTCACTAGCTTGGTGGTGGTCTGCCATTTTTCTTGAAAGCTGGGCACCAACTGCTGGCCAGAAGTATTTTTCACTGAATTTTTTGTACTTTAAATAAACTACTGCTTCAAGAACTGCCAAGTGTTCCTCATTCATCTTCAGGACACAGAGCTTCATGTATATCTTCGCAAACCTTGACTCTGTGAAATGTTTTTCTCATCTCTCTGCCATTTATAGCAGTCTTTGAACTCACTTCTGGTTTATTGATGGCCTTGACTAAATTAATGCAGATGTGATTTTTTTAAAGAAGGTTTACACTGACTAATTGTATGCAAAATAAATCCTCGTTTAGAGAAGCTCCTCCTCTTGTTGTAAAAGGTCTTTCTGGTTTCATAGAGTAAATGTTGCTGAAAGCATAGAAGGGGGGTATTGTTGTTTCCTCTGGCGTTTCTCTTTTTATAGTGGTAGAATAATATGCATCTGCTTTTCCCTGTGGAGGGGGAGATAATATGATAACCTTCTGATTATATACATAAGCGGGAACTGATCAGCTTCTCTTGTGGTTCGTTTTTAAGGGCAAGTTCCAGTTGGATTGTGCTAATGCACATATTCATGAATCTCTCCAAACAGGATTCACTGCTCTCCAGGGAACTGTTGAAGTATGCATCATTGTTTCAATGAAGTATCTTCATTATAAAACATAGGGACTATAAAAGGTGAATACCATTTGCCTGAGCCTAATATAATCTCTAGTTTGACTTTCTCCCACTATAGTGATTTTTTTAACAGAATCAGAGAGAATATGAGACAATTTGAAATGGAATATTATATAAAATTAGATACATGTGCCTTGATGAACAGAATATTTTATTTTCTATTGTTTTATTGAAAGAAGGAGAAATTAATATCAGTGGAATAAAAATGATCTTTAGGATCACACAGCCAACTCAAAGCACCTCAGTAGGGATTGTTGGTCTGTAGAGGTATAGAGTTTCCTACTTTACTGCATTAAAACAGTATAGTTTGGTATATTAGGCTGCAATGCTTAGTAAAATCAATGTGTTTAAATTTTGGGAAACCAAGCAGATGCTGGAATCTACTGAAATCAATCATAAAAAGGATTTTTCTCATTGCAAAGAATGGGATGACATAAATGTTTATATAGCCTTTAAATTAGTCAGTGCTTTTTTTAAAAAAAGTGCATAATTCTTTTAAAGTGTCCTACAGTTTTGCTTATTATAAAAAAGCATATTAAAAATAGCAGTTAGCATTATATTTAAATATTGAGAAGGGAAAAAAAAGAATGCAGTATTATATGAAGAGGCTGCCTAAGTCAGGAAGTATTGCAGTGAAGTAGCACAATCACTTTCCTGTAAGCAAATATATATTTTTATCAGTTTATATATATATATTTATACTACATATAGAGATAAATAAATGTGAGTTTTTCAGAGTTTAACAAATGTCTTACATGGGGTTTTTTAGTAGTCTGCAACGATCTAGGCAACACATAAACAAGGAGACAATCATGACCTTTGCTCAAAGAGCTTGTAGTCTGAGAAGGTTACAGACAACTGTTCAGATAGATCTAATGTATGTAGGTTGAAGGTCTAATATTAAAATTACTAAAATAATACTGGACAGTTTTATTGTTTAGGTTCATATTCTACAAAAATTAACATGGCATTCAAGGTAAAATACTGGCAAAGATACATACATATGAATGGCCTTGTGACTTCAGATAGCTTCGTGTTTCTTTAGAAAATGCTTCATATTTTAATTTGTTTTCACATTGTAAAATTTGTGCCTGTATATAGGAGCAAAAACATGGCTTATGGACCACTTAAATTCCACTCAAGCTGTATTTGGAAAGCTGAATTGGGGCTTATATAGTGAATAGGACTTTTCCTGGCACTTTGATCTGTGATGGATTTCTCTTGTGGCAGTGGTGACACAAGTCATGTGTTCTATAATGACACCAGATTTATGAAAACCTGTCATGGTCAAAAGCAGTCACATGCACATGGGAAAAAAAAAATCTGGTGCTACATCATCAGCAATATTTGAAGAATTACACATATTTCACAGTTTGGTTCAACGTCACCAGGTCTCTGACAGCAGATAGCTGACATTTGTAGTATGACTGGGAGTTTCCAGCTATCCCCCTCCTCCTTCTCCTCCTCCTCCTCCAAATTCTGCTTAATTGAGTATGTTGGCAACCAGACCCTGAAATATGCTTTGCTGTCATTTACTTCCTTTGGAAAGGCAAAACATCAGTGTGAATTTCTATACCACTTTCTTCTGTGATTAGTATCTTTGGTGGCAAACTGGTGCCTGCAGAATGTATCCATGCTAGAACCATGTGATAATATCCTAAAAAACCTGACTAGGAGAGAGAGGGAATCATTCATCAGAGAATGTGGGAATATATTATATAAATAAATATATCATATTCATATATATGACTG